>CM071929.1:42160187-42365315 GCA_016081115.2 Rehmannia glutinosa | reverse complement strand
GTTACATATTGCTAAAAACAACAAAAGCCCAGCTTGGAAATCGCTTGATTTAAATGAAGGGCGTCTATTTCTAGAGGATTTTCGAATAGCATTGTCATTTGTTCTTAGCACGTCTTTCGAAGTATCGTCTTGATGGTTTGATGTATCCTGGGGAATGTTGGCGGGGATCCTCGGCTTGCAATTGTCATAGTCTTCATAACTTCTAAGGAATCACATGAGTGAAAACCAATGAGTAGTTGTTGATGAGTCGCTTAACTTGGTCTTTAAAGCTTCCAACATGCTGCATCGACTTGAAATCAAAGTTAAGAGGATAGTTTGATGTTGGAGATGTTGAATCATGAGTTGAAGTCAAAGTCATTTCATCATTTATCTTTTTAGATTCAAACATGATTTAACAACGTTGGAATAAACCCTGATAGCTAGTAGATTATCTTGCATCGTTGGTACGATGTGATGATCATTGTAATTTTTCGGTATACTTTTAGAAATGAGATCCATCTTGCCAATCTTTGTCATGTAGAGCCTCAAGCGGATTGCGAGTAAAGATATTTTGTTGAGGCGTGAAGAATTTTATTTTTACCATTCTAGCTAATTTTTTTTCAGCGGCCATAAATCCATTATTGTCTATCTGAAATAGTGGCGGTTGAACGAGCAAAAGATTTCCCGGTGGTGGTTGGTCCTCAACACTAGGTTGGTCTTCACCGACAATAGTCCACCCAGAGAGGTGAACCAACATGCGATCTGAGACCCGATTCTTCCCACGAGTTATCCACATTCTTATCTTTATCCTTAGATTAATGGGCAGATCTATACACGATGAACACATGATCTGCCCCCTCTTGGATGAAGGGTCACGACCATGAGACTTCTTAGGAAAAGAAGGCAAAATACGGCGGCATGTAAGAAGTATTATGACCTGTAATACAACAATTTGAGCAAAATTTTGGTAATTTCTTATAACTCAAAGAAGCGAACAAACAATGACCCACACGTTTAAGCATAAGATACTCACGAAGAGGCGTAAGCGATATCAATATCATAAGAATCCACACAAAATGACCAAGAGAACCATTGACAATTTTTTCATCAATCTAAATAGGGGTTGATAAGGGTCTTTTTATGCATGTTTATGTGTATATTTGAGTATGATTTGAGTTATTTTATTGTTAGTTTCATAAATTTTTGATTGTACATAGTTCACATTACTCAGGGTCTTTTATTGGTGTAGATTGATGATTGAGCTGTTTTGGTGAATTTTAGGCCATGGTTTCATGTCAAAACATACTCGGGGTTTCTAGATGCAAAAACACTCAAAATCCCAAAGCTAAGCAGCGTCATTTTGGGGCCTTTTTTAGTCAAACACGGGCGGGGTGTGCTTTTCAAGCACGGCCAGGTGCTTTTAAGTAAAAGCGAGCAATTTTTCAGCGCTCTTGATTTCTTAATTCTACAATCTATTTTTATTTGATCTTTTGTAAATTGCAATTATTTTTAAATTCTTTATTTTTCATTTTTAAACGCTTCAAAACTCGAAAAGTCTAGATTTGATAACAAAAAGGCGGTAATTATTGAATCACAATCCTCATGGGAATGATTTTCGGTACTCAATAATCTATACTATAAACGATAGGTGTGCACTTGCACAGTTTTTTCTAGAGTAGTTTTGAGCTATCTAGTTTTGGCACCATTTAGGGATTGTAATATTAAAGCAGCTCTATTTTCGTTAATTTAATCATTTTATTTTATTCTTTTTCACTATCTTTCTTTTTATCTATCTTTGAATGTTTTGGATTACACTTACCCTCTTTGTTTGATGATGCATGCCTACTTTCGGCGTCGAATTTGGGGCGTGATACGTAAGGGGCAACACGGAGGAAGTACTATCACGGACCGATGAAGATATGCGCGAAAGCGGTTCGCCATAGGCAGGCAGAACAACAAAGAACCGTATGCGACTATGCCAAACCGTCTATGGGAATGATGCGTCGTCTAATATCGTAAGGCGGCATTGCGACCAATAATTTGAAATTAAACCGAATGTCATTCAAATGGTGCAACAATTTGTTCAATTGACCCTCTCTAGGATGAAGATCCAAATAATCATATCGCGAATTTCCTCGAAATTTACGTCTTTTCAAATAAATGGAGTCTAAGCGATGCCATCCCGTTCACGCTGTTCCCATTTACTCTTCGGGGGTGGCCTAAACAATAGCTAAACACTTTACCAAATGGAACAATCACAACATGGAGCATTATGGCGGAAAAGTTTCTTTTTTGAAGTATTTTCCACCGCCAAAAGCGCACGATTGAGGAATGAAATCTCTTCATTCACTCAGCGAAGCTGATGGACCTTGTGCGACCCGCAGGAGAGATTCAAAGAATTGCTCGAAAATGCCCATATCATGGCCTCCCCATTTGGATGCAAGTCCCGAACATTTTACAATGGGCTCTTTCTCATCGGCGAGGGCAAATGATTGATGCGGTGGTGGGGAAACGTTGAACAATAAAACACCGAAGCCGCCCAGAGATCTAATAGAGGAATGGCCATGAATGGATATCAATGGCAATCCATGCGAGGTAAATCAACAGGACGGTGTGTGTATACAATGCGAGAGCGGTAGTTCTGTAGCAGCAGTACGGCTTCGACTTAGAAAATTGACGGGTTGGCGGTTCCAAAGCAAGTCTTCTCATGTGAGGCTTGTGGAGGATCACCCACAACCACCAAGAGTGCCCTCCGCGCGATACCACCGCGTGAAGCTTAGTGGATTATCTAGGTAATCAATCTCGACCTCTCAAAATAATCCTTCCCGTAACTTTTTATAATCCGAGGTTGGCGTCGGCACCGAACTTGATTTGGGTAATCAAGGTCACCACGGCTTTAATCCCAATTCTAATCTACACACGCCTCCGGATTCAGTAGGCCGAAAGCTTTGGCTTGGAGGAACTTATGGTAAAGTTTGTGCAATCAGCGGATGCCGATTCGGCGGTCAAAATATCCTTAAGAAATCGGCATCTATCCGTAATTTGGAAAACCAAATAGGCAGGATTGCGAAAATGATTTACGAAGGCCACAAGGAAGTTTTGGGTAACAGGGCGAACCCGAGGGGAGCGCGTAAAGGCAATCACCATCAATTTTCCACATGAGCATGACTATGCCAGCGACACCATGGAGAAATATGTGGAGGGCGACAAACACGAAGAAAATCCCGTGAAAAAGGTGGTCACCAGAATACTGAGCCCAAGATCCTTAGGAGTTTAGCTGAAGAAGATAGAAGGGAGGCAAATTTGGTAAGTACCTTGAGTCTTTCCAAGCAACTACATACTAATATTCCATTTGTTGACCTCTTTCCAAAGCATGCTAAGGATCTAAATGACATAATTTCTAATGAAAATAAGCTTAACAAACTATCAAATGAGCAATTGAGCGATAAATGTTCTTCAAATAATCTACCACAAAAATTTAATGATCGAAGTTTTATTATCCACATACAATTGATGGTTTACTGTTGATAGAGCACTAGGATTCGGGAGCTAGTATCGATGTGATGTCTTATGAAACATTCAAGCATATTGGGTTAAGTGATTGAAACCTACTAGGATGGACATACACTTAGCGGTAGATAAATCGATTAAACATCTAGAGGTATTATTAATGATGTGTTAGTCAAGATTAATAAATTCATATTCCCGATTGATTTTGTTATTCTTGACATGCATGATGATATTGAGGTTCCTCTAATTCTTGGCGTTCTTTCTTGGCTCGGCAAAATCAATCATTGATGTGCATGAGGAAAAATTAACTTTGAGGTGGGGGATGAACAAGTAATTCTTAAAATTCATGTTGATATTGAAAAGGATACTTCTTGTTCTTTTACCGATTCAATTTAGACGTTTGCGATGAGAAATCTAAAAATCTCTTGGAGAAAAGTGTTGTTCAAAGTCCATGTTGGAAGCTTATGCTCGAAAGGGGACGGGAAGGTCGAAAGAGCACATTTTTGAAGCATGAAGTTGGAGGTAATGCTACTAAATACCCAAGAAATTTTCATAAGTCAAGGCTCACCGACTAATCTCACATTTGGGTAAGCGGTCCAAGCTATACGACTTTAAATAGCGGCTAAGGGGAAGCTGACCCGACATTTTGTGTGCATTTTTTTTAAATTTTTTTTTGTGATTAAAAAAACACGGTCTGCGTGTTCGTCACTGGTCGTGACACACCCACGGCCAAGTGTTCAATAATCCAAGGCTTTGTGGGAAAAGTGCGTGCAAAACACGGCTGGGCATGTTTCACAACACGCCTTAGTGCTTAAATTCAAAACAAAATCGAGGAAAAAAATCGTACTTAGAACAGCCCGGCCCGTAGTGCTTTTGAAGCACGGCCGTGTTTAAAAAAAAATTAAAAAAATTTCAAAAAAATAAATTTGTTATCTTAATTTTATTTGAAGATTTCACTGATATTCGAGTTGTGTATTCTTGATTAGGTATGAAGATGCCGATGAGTGGTCGTACTAAAAACCTTGATGATCGCTTCAACACGATTTCACTCTTCTAGTAAGGTCGTATTTTCTTTTTCCACCTCTTTTATTTTAACCCTAGTGTGGCTGATTTTGAGTGTTTTGTTTGTGTTCATTCATTTTTTCTTTCACATTGAGG
Source organism: Rehmannia glutinosa (assembly GCA_016081115.2). Lineage (NCBI taxonomy): Eukaryota > Viridiplantae > Streptophyta > Magnoliopsida > Lamiales > Orobanchaceae > Rehmannia > Rehmannia glutinosa. Next base: position 42,360,668 of record CM071929.1, on the reverse strand, counting down.
ACAATGTGAACGCTTTAAAGTTGGAGGTGGGTGCAATTACATTCTTAGAATCTTTGTGCTTGTTAAGTGAAGTACATGTGCTTGTTTTTATTTTGAGTTTGTCGACAGAGAGTAAAAATCAATTTCTTTGGTCAATAACTTAGCCCAATTACACCAAAATTAATTTTTTAATTTGAGTTTTCAATGTGAAGCGATTGATTGTTTAGGATAGGTTAGCGTGGATGTGCGCTAAATTTTGATGAGATTTTCAACACCATAATATTCGATGTGTTAAGGCATTTACGACAATACTTAGTGTTATGAGCGTTTGAGAATTCATGATTTAGTGGTGGTGAACTAGTTGTTAAACCAAACTTGTAAAAAAAAGGGATCAATCGAGGTTATACTCCTCTGTTTGTTGTTGCGTAATATTCCAGGACCATTCATGAGCCCCGTGTTTGTCTTTTTACGTAAAACGGCTGACAAAAATATGAGTATGGGAAACCACTCTAGGAGTGTTTGAGCGAAAATTCAAAATATAAACCTAGTGGAAGAATGCCTCGAAAGGGCGTACAAAAAAAAAAAAAACTCGAAAGGAAGAATGTATATTCCTTGAATTCTCATTCAATAAAAGTTCGAGAAGCTTCGTTATATGACTAGTAGGCTAACTACAATGATCTATTGAATTCTTGTATTTTCATGACATTATTGAATTGAAGTTATTCATAACTATCAATATTTGTGGAGTGATGATTTCAAGTTTGAATAATGTTGCTAATATCATAGTCTTTCTTGGTCGATCGCTTTGCAAAAAATGTGTTTTTTTACTAATGGTTAATTCGGGTTGAAGGCTAAGAACTTGTTGCTTGTGTTCAATGTGTTGAAAAAAATTTCCTTGTGTGTTGTAATTTATTGAATCATTCTTTTGATTTAATGTTTTGCTTGAGGACAATGCGAAAGTTGAAGTTGGAGGTGGTTTTGATAAAGGTCTTTTATGCATGTTTTTGTGTATATTTGAGTATGATTTGAGTTATTTTATTGTTAGTTTCATAAAATTTTGATTGTACATAGTTCATTACTCCGATGTCTTTTATTGGTGTAGATTGATGATTCGGAGCTATTTTTGGTGAATTTTGGGCCATGGTTTCATGTAAAAACATGCAGGGGTTTTGGATGCAAAAACACTCAAAATTCCAAGCTAAAGCGTCATTTAGGGGGCCTTTCGGTCAAACACTGCAGGCGGGGTGTGCTTTTCAAGCACGGACATGCTTTAGAAGTCAAAAAGCGAGCAATTTTCGACCACGGCGTACCAAACACGGCCGAGGCCGTGCTCTTGACGCGGTCGTGTTGGAAAATCAAAAACACGGCTGCTGTGCTTTTAAAGCAGGCGTGCTTTTCGTCGATCTGGATGTTCTTTTGGAGAAATTATGGGAGCGTTTTGCTTTTTGACAACCTTTGAGCAACTTTACATCTCATTTTGTTGCACCTCTATTATTCTCTCGATTATCACATGAAAACAAGGATTCAACAACTTGACTATGGAAGTGGAACAATTATTTGTCAAAAGATGACATTGTTAATGTATTCTTTCACAACAAGATTGTCTATAAAAGCCAAGATTTTGGGTTGGAGAATTCCATATTCCATATTCCATTCAATCCCATTCATAATTCATTGATTCATTCACCTTTTCAAAGCAAAATACATTGAAAGGATAAGATGGAGGTAGAGTTGGAAGTTGAAGAGCAATAGAGGAGAAGGCTTGGAGCTCAACATCATTTCAATCAACCAAGGAAGAAGTCTTGAATTGGTCTTGAATAAGCTAAGTACACAATGTTCATTTTATTCAAATCTTCTTGTATAGTTTACTCTTTTATCAAAGCCATTGTGTAGGTAAATTTCTAAATGTTTGAATGTAATGAACTCTAGAATGGATTTGTGATTTTTGGATTGAATGTTTTTAATAAAATTCTCATGTCTTGTGTGATTCACTTATATCATACTTATTTCATTGAGTTAATATTTTCGGGATATTAATTTGATTTCTATTCTTTATCGGGTAATCGAGATTTATGGTGAAAAAGAACTTGTTGAAATGTTGTCTTAGGAGTTATGGTTGTATTTTTATCTTGTTATGGTTCACAACAAGCACGGGCTTATGGTTGTATTTTTATCTTGTTGAATCACAAAAACATTCTAGAGGATTTACATTCAAACACATTTCTAGCTCTTGATTTCTTAATTCTACAATCTACTTTTATTTGATCTATTGTAAGTTGCAATTATTTTTAAATTCTTTATTTTCATTTTTAAACCTTCAAAACTCTGAAAAGTCTTAGATTAGATAACAAAAGACGGTAATTATTAGTACTTACAATCCTCGTGGGAATGACACTCGGTACTCAATAATCTATATTATAAAGCGATAGGTGCACTTGCCTAAGGTTTTCTAGAGTAGCTTTTGAGCCATGGTCCCTGTTTTGCATGTTTTTTTGTGTGTTTGTGTGATGATTTATACATATTTTTGGCGTGTTTTTATTTGCATTTGCATGTTTTAGGTTTTGTTGGAAAAACAAGTTTTGGAGCAAAAATGTTAAAATGTCATTTGCGCCAGCTGCGACACTCATCGTATTTCGGACGTAACTTTTTGCAGAAGCCCAATTGACATGATTCATTCACCATTAGAAGGATAATTCAAATTTCTAAAATGTGTATCTCTGCTACTAAATTCAAATGAAAGGCGTTCGAGGATGGGTTAAAATCATGTACAAGTCAAAATAATATGTCAAAATCTCGGAAATGGCTCGTCTTGGTATTTTGACCATAACTCTCTCTAGGAAATTGATATTGAGGTGATTCAAATGGCTATGAAGCTAAGTAATAGAGCTACAATTCATACGAGACACCAAGGCGAGATTCGACATTTAGAGGTCGTGCGATCGCACGCAATAAAGATGCGACGGTGTGGCTGCTTGTCCTTGTGTTGCACAACAAAAGGCAGCCTTGTGTAATGTCATGTATTGTGACTTCTTGAACATGAAATTTTAATTTTTTTTTTTTCCGATTTTAGCTCTTCCACCTTGTTTAGGACTCTAGGCTTATAAATAGGACATGGGGATCTATTTTTCAACACACTCTCATTCATAGCACTTTTAGACTTGATTTTTGTATTTTTCTCTTGCTTTTCATCATTGGGATTGCGTGGTTCTTCTCCTTTGAAGTTATAGTTTTTTGATGAAAATGTGAAAAATTTCATTAAAAAAAGGTGAAAAATTACAAAATGACAGGGGTATACGAGTGATTGAAAAAGTGTGTAAAATGGACAAAGCCCAAAACACACCAAATTGTATCAAGAAAAGCAACGGCATATCTAACACGACCTCAGCGAGGTTTACTAAAAACAACAAAAGATCTCCAACCAATTAATTGAGGGAAAAAAGGGAATGGCGGTCTCGACCTAACGCTCCCAAGATTACCTCAAGCAAGGGTGGTGAGAGATTTACTTGAAAATTTACAATTTGGAGGAGGGGCATACCCCATCAAAATGAGAGAACTTGGTAGGACTAGAACACCCAGTTGAAACAAGATGATATAGGCCCATCGAGAAAAAACAACAACTCATGATTGTCTCAAGGTTGCTTCAAAAAGATCTTTTTATTAATTATTATATATATATATATTTTAAAGAAAAACCTGCTTGGGCATAGATTGGAACTGACCCGAGGGGATAGGAGGTCAACAAATCCGACCCCAACGGTTTCAAAAATAAAAAAGGGTTGACCCGGAAAATGTCCAAAATCAATGAAGCCTTCCGTTAAAAGCAATATCAAAATTAGATTAAAGTCGAAGACAACCAGAATAGAGGTGGAAAAGAAGCGCACATGCTTGAATCGGTCCCAGCTAAGCGGAAACAAATTCAAAGCCCAAATGAAGTTCCAAACTATCATCAATAAAACAACCATTGACATAAAATGATTTAACTAAGAAATCATCATTTGGGCATCAACTTGTTACAATGGGGAGTTCAACTGCTGATTTAGTCAAGCATAAAGCGCCCAGATACAACCATAAAAGGACCAGCGAGATAAAAGAGTTCATCCAACATCGACAAAAGAAAAGGGATGGCGAAGCGGGGAGTTGGGGATTCCACTAAATCATGTTTATTACATTTTACATGCCCGAAAGGAGCAAAAACACCCGTTTACACTAAATCATCCTTTGAAGTTATATTGCTTCTTAGTCAAATGGTAAGATTTATTCATCTCTTTGTCCCGATTTCAATTGTTGGTTGATTAGTGTTGCATGATTATGTTTATGTTTTTTTCTTTCCTTCAATTCAGATTATGATCCCATCCCCAAACATGAACTAAATTTCTTTGTTCTAGGATTAGGATGATTTGATTCAAACAAACCAGCATTAATATTGATTATTTGATCTGCTTTCCTGAATAAATTATTTTACTTGTTGATTGATTGTTTGGCCAGCTCTTGATTATTTAAGGGGATAATTGAGACCGATCAAAGATATTATTCTTGGACTAAAGTAGCAAATTATGTTGGGATAGCCCTACTGTCGTGAATACGAGAGTTATCGAGATCTGAACCTAGTCTTTACATGTTTGTTATAATTGTTAACCGCATGATCTATTAATTGATATTCTGCTTGCAAGTTTGTTGAGATGAATCCATAATCCTAGACTTTTTTCCATATCTTTTTCTCCAAGTTTATTCGTGCTTAGTTTTAATTCGTCTTTTTAATTATTTTCTTTTAGTTTATTTAAATCCAACAAATTTGGTTAGAGTGTTTAGGATTTATTTTCTATTTATTGTGATACATAATAATTATTTGTCGGCTAAGTCTTCTTTGAGAGATGGACTTGCGGTTAACTTGCTACCCTACAATTGATCTCATTCTCTTGCGAGGATTGTTAAACTTTTATAGGTGTTTAGCGGTCGAACAGTCCCAATAGCATTGGCAATGCCCATGATGATTCTAGGATGCGAATATTCAATACTAAGCTAAAAATGCGTATCCAAATACTAGTTCTGAGATGTATTAATATTGTAAGGATTAAAGTCGGTACCCATGGTGACAAACGAATAGTACGGGACCAGTGCCAAGAAGGACATTGCATAACCCAAATTCTATCCGCAACAATAGAAAATGGAATTAACCTCCAATCATGTGTGATACCCATAATTGAGTGAGATGTGTTTGTAATGGAAGTAAAGGCCAATGTTTAGATCCTTTATTGATAATACACACCCAATTAAAGCAAAGGAAAACTACTTAACTCTTTGTTGATAAAGATTTTCATCTATTGAAATCGAAAAATAATTACCTTTTTAATAGGTTTAGAGATTAGGATAGAGTTACCTTTCACCGTATTTGCGAATGATGGAACTGTTTTTTTTATTAGGTTTAGAGGCAATTTGGGGTTGCCATGCACAACATTAGCAAAAGTAAGACTAAGTAGGTTAAGAACGAGAACTCAATGTAGCGATAAGTGACTAAATTGGAGGGTTGTACCAGCGTGAAGGAGCAAAGCGAAAAAAAAAGACATAGAGATGCACACGGGCATATGGATACACGACTGCATTCGATTCGATCAACTCCTCCAAGTTTCAAATTTGACGGACGAGTTCGGCTTCACCGGAATGATCCGAGGTAAGTACTTTTTACGCATTCCTCTTTCTTTTGATAATTTCCTCATATGTTCGAGGACAAAGCATACTTAAGTTTGGAGGGTTGTCAAGAATGCGTAATTTAATCTTGTTTGCATTTTGCATTGCATTTAGGATTGCATGTAGAGCATAAAAATTTGCATTAAATTTTTTGACTTTTATTTAAAATTTTGATTTTTTTATTTTTATTTTTAACACGTTTATTTCTTTAGCACGTTTAATTGTTTTTGTGTGTGTTTTTTTCTAGATTTTGAAAGAGTAAAAAAAAGCTTAGTATGATTTTTACTATGAGCATTTGATTTTATGATATGATATATTTTTGTGAATAATGCGATGAATGGTTGATGATATGTCAATTATTTGTTTGATAATAGTTAAAAAATTGGGTATTTGAGCATGTTGCGAAAAATAAGTCTGTGAGCTTTTGTGCCTTTTAGCTGCTTTGATATTATGCGATCTTATTTTTTTCTTGAGTGTGTCATTCATGATTGATAGAACTCTAGAACTTCTCAGTATTTTCATTGAAGCCATGTGTGTGTGAAATTTTGAAAATGATTTATGGCCATCTTTGTTTTTGCCTACTTAGCACGAAAAGCCTACCTTTAAACTCATGATTCCCTAGTTAGCCACTTTGAGCATTAACTTTTATTGTTAGCCACATTTTGATCTCAAAAATTGAAAAAATGATTTTATCCCTAAAATTTCTTGAGCTTATAGAAAATGAACAAGTTTGGGGGAGATGTGGTGAAAATTATGAAAAAGAGAGAAAGTTGGTTAAAAAAAGAGGGATGAGCGTGTCTACAGGTAAATGAAAGAATAATGAAGCTCGAAAAAGAAAGAATAATCTACGAAAAAGAAAGAGAAAAATCGAGCAAAGAAAAAAATTTGGAAATTTTGAGGAATTGAGAGCTTGAGGCTAAGAAAAAAAGAAAAAAAAGGCAAAAGGTCGGAGAATGAAAAAAGGAGAAAAAGGGTGGGTTTGAGTTGAAAAAGGAAAATCTCTTGAAAGAATGAGTTTTATGATAAAATTGGGTTGGTGAGTTACAAGTCTATGTGCGTAATTTATATTTGCTCAAACCAAATCACTTAATCAAAATTTTTCCTACCCTTACCAAAAAGAGCCTACATTACAACCAAATGAAAAGTCTTTTTATTCTTAAGTTGTGCACACTAAAGTGGTGGAGATATTAGACGATTTACAAGCATATAATAGTTCTACTTTCGAATTGATTACGGCGCAAACACTATCCATACATTTTGAGAAATGAGTGATACACTACTTCTTGCGAGTCGTGATGTCAAGTACCGAGAGAGTATTAATTATGACAAACTTATGAATGATGACTTCTTGATGAGGAATTGCATGGTTTACTTAGATATGGACTCAATTAGATTAAAAGTTTGTAGTGTTCTTTGTGTGTTCTTTATACCCCTTGATATTATTTTTTCTTAATTTGCTCGAGGACGAGCAATATTTTAAGTTTGGGAAAATTTGATACGTGTAAAATATACATACATTTAGGGGCTTAAAATGGTATATAATTGGTACATTTGCATGAATATTTAGTGTGTTTTACTTGGGTTCCTTAGAAGGGCATGATCTGCGTATTCTTGTAAATTTTTACAAGAAAAAGTTTAATTAAGAAGATCTCAGTTGGAAAGCCCGGATAGGATTGACGAGTACTAAAATAAGATCAAAAAGACGAAGAAATTGGATAAAAACCAGTCACACGGTCGGACCGTGTGGGACAACACGGCCGTGTGACCTGCCCGTGTGAAGATACATGCATGTGTGAAGTGTTATGGAGAAAACATGGATGAAACCAAGCCGCATGGCGGACCATGTGAGCCAGCCACGGCCGTGTGGAGTGACACATGAAAGCCACACGGTCCCGTGCGACTAACTATGGCGGATTTTTATGTCGTTTTCCCATTCAAACTCTATAAGTGATCTCTCTAAGCACCTATATAAAGGACCCAGGAGCTGCATGAAATTATCATCATTTATACACCATACAACACATCGAAATACGCAGGAACACAAGATCAAATGTCTTACGAGAGAGAGGAGGGCTAGGTTACGAAGAACACCAAAAGGTTTTCACATCTACGAAAGCACAAGAGCCTCGAAGGCTTGGAAGGAAGATCTACCACGACAAGAAGAGGTTTTGTTTCTTAGTTTAGATCTCTTATCCGTACATAAACGATGTCAAAATGTTGATTTCAAGTTTTCAATGAATTTGTTATCAATGTTTGGCTAATCTTTTGGATCTAGGGCATAATCAAAATTGTGGATTCATGTTAAATCTTGATTAATTATTTTCTTAATTGATTCATGTGTTCTATTTTATGAATTGAGTGCTTATTCTTAATTGTCGATTATTTAGCCAATAATTTGCATGTCATACTTATTAGTCCATAATCCAGAAGTGAGTTCTAGCAAGATGAAAATTGAATTGAGACATAAACGAGTGTAATGTATCGGGAGACTACTTCTGTTTGTGGGGAGTATTTCAATTCAAAGATTTGTTGGGAGTTAATAATAGTTATGATGGATCGGGAGACCTCAATTATTATTAATCTACTACTTATGCGCCACTCGGGAGGGGGAATATAATAAACTAGTTTAGGAATTGAACTCATAGAAACACATGAATTGGTTTTGAAACATTAATTGGATTTAATATTGAAGAAGCATGTTGAGATTATGTACTAGGGTTGCTTCGTATTTGTTGAAAATACTTATGGGGTTTGAAAATTTATTTTTTCTTTTTTGTTTTAGATTTTTATAAAACAACTTGAGATTCAGTCACTTCAATAAAATTGGAATACGATGTTATTATATCTTAAGTTTTTCGTACTCAATCCCTAAGGAATACGACCTTGCTTGCCATTATCCTATAAACTACACTGTACACTTGCAGTATAGAGATCTAAATATTTTTGGCGAACACTAGGTCATTTGGACCCTGCAGTAAAATTCTGGCTCCTCAACCTTCCGCAACCGCGGAGCCATGCACATGGAGCATCCAAGTCTCCGAGATTGGTTCAATTGGGTTAGACATCTCTATCAAAATCGGCTTGAACTTGCACCTTTATAGTCGTCTTTATTTGATATTTGATATCGAATTCCCCTAACTCAACTGACCATGAGACCCGCAAGATCCAGTTTTCCCAAGATCTGCTTATGTGATTGGTTGGTCAAGACTATGATCACATGCGACTGAAAATAGGGTCGGAACTTCGAGCCGAGGTCACCAGGCAAGGCTAACTTCTCGACCTTAGAGTACCACTTATCCGCCCCGCCCGAAGAACCTTGCGACATAATAAATCATTTGGTGAGTTCCTTTATTTTCCCTCACCAACACCGAGCTCATGGCGTGAGGCGACACCACAAGGTGCGGGTGAGGGGTTCTCCCTTAACCGGTTTCGTGAGCAAAGGGGGCGAGGTCAAGTATGCCTTGAGCTCCTGGAAAGCTTTCTCACACTGATCCGTCCACTCAAAATATTTTATATTTTTCAGTGTAGCAAAGAAAGGTAAGCTGCGATATTCAGACCTAGAAATGAAACGGTTCAAAGACGCTACCATCTAGGTCAATTTCTGGACCTCTTTGATGCTCCCAGGTGATGATATCTGGAGTACCACCCTAATTGTTTTAGGATTTGCCTCTATTCCCTACTCGTTGACGAGATAACCCAAGAACTTTCCGCCTCTAACCTCAAATGTACATTTTGCTGGGTTGAGCTTCATCTTGTACTTTCTCAGTATAGAGAAGGATTTCGCCAAATGGTTGAGGTGGTCATCTTCTTGTTCACTTTTTACCAATATATCATCCACATACACTTCCATGGTTACCCCGATGAGGTCTTTGAACATCATATTGACAAGTCTCTGGTATGTAGCTCCAGCGTTTTTGAGTCCGAATGGCATGACCTTATAACTGTAGACACCGATGTCTGTTACGAACGAGGTCTTTTCTCTATCTTCCTCGGCCATTAATATTTGGTGATAACCTTGGTACGCATCCATCATACTTAGCAACGCGCGTAACCGATGTAGCCGAGTTCACGGTGAGGTCAATACAGGGAGGGTATACAGGTCATTGTGGCAAGCTTTGTTCAAATCCGTAAAGTCAGTACATATTCTCCGTCTTCCATCTGTTTTAGGCACAATCACGACATTAGAGAGCTAATCCATGAATTGTACCTCAACGATGTACCCTGCCTGGAGTAACTTGTTGACCTCAACCTCTATTATCTTGTTCCTTTCTGCCCCAAAGTTTATCTTATTCTGCTTTACCAGCTTAATAGCAGGGTCAATGTTGAGGTGGTGGACAACGACCTCCGGGTCTATTCCTTCCATGTTTGTCGGCTCCCAAGCAACCACATCGCAATTTTTTTCCGGAAATTCTATCGTCATGAGCTCTTAGTAGGGGTCATTTGCGACCCAATTCTCGTTGTGTTTGCTAGGTCGCTTGGGTCTAGCTGAACCATAATTATACGAAAAAGGTGCTTCTACTACCAGATATTTGATCATGAAGGTTTTTGCACGGCTCTTTCCCCAAAGAGGTAGGTAGATCGATCTTACCTAAGGGCACCACCTCATTACCTTCGAACCCCTGTTAGTTGGGTCCCTCTTGGTTTGATTGACGCCACCTCAAGGTCCATTTTCCTTAGCACACTTAGTAATATTACGTCTAATGTAGAGCTACCACTGTTCACAAGACCTTCGCACGGCCCAAATTTGCCACATCTATGGTAATAACCATAGGGTCATTGTGTTCTAGATCTAGTCCCTTAAGATCCGCATTGTCGAATGTGATTGACGGGCCTTGAATCGTGATGACCGATGACCCTTAAGACCTCGGGATAATAAGCCCTCGCATACCTCTTTTGCGCCCTCTAAGAGTCCCCGTTAGTTGGACCTCCCACTATTACATGTATTACCCTTTTTGGGGTAAATTATCTTGTCCATGGGGTGCGCTGGTCTGCAGGTCTTTGATCTTTGTCTAGACCCTGCCTGTTTCACTTCTACGACCTACTGCGAGACCTCCTCTCGGGGGCTTGCTTATGAGGGGGTTCACCTCGTGCCCTGAAGTGCTGAAGGTACCCCTGATGGATAAGTCTTTCAATCTCATCTTTTAACTAAAAACAATCTTCCTTGTCATGCCCATAATCCTTGTGGAAATAACAATACTTATCATAATTTCGCCTATTCAGAGTAGACCTCATTTTTTTTGGCCACCTCACCAATCGGGAGCTCCCAGTAGCCATCAAGGCGCACAATCTAAGACCATTTAAAAGGGTGTAATTTTGGATCTTCCCTCTTTCTACCCTTGGTGGGTCTCTGTCACGATCTTTTTCGGATCTATGCCGGCTCGGCTCCCAGCTCTTTCTTGTCCCTAACCTTGCTTGCAGGACCACTCGTGATCCTTTAGGAGTTCATCTCCTCCACGTGTATGTACCTCTGTCATTTCCATCAAACTCTCAACATCACATGGTGGGTCTCGGGCTAGTGCTGATGCGAATGGTCCTTTCTTCAGGGCATGAATCATGATACTGATCATCATACCAATCCTTAACTCATCAACCTCTAAGACCTCATTATTGAATCGGTTAATGAAGTCCCAAAGGGGCTCTTCCTCCCCCTGTCGGATGGTAAAGAGGTATGTGACTGGCCTCTTAGCTTTCTCTTACTGGCGAAATGGAAAAGGAGTTTCCTTTCCAGTTGCTCGTAAGACACCACTATACCCGAAAACAAACTCATGAACCACTCGTGAGCATGACCTGGCAATGAAGTGATAAATATTTGGGCATTAATAGCATCCGATTTCCCATACAACTGCATCATGTGTTCAAATGTCATTAGGTGTTCTTGGGGGTCCCTGTTTCTATCATAACGGGGTAGGTCTGGGAGCTTGAAATTCAGAGTTACCACCTCCATCAAGATCTCATCACAAAAAGGAGATCATCTCTTTTGTAGAGCGGATGTAACTGCTCCCCTTCTCTTCATTTCCTCCACTTTCTTAGTAGCGAGTTCAATTTGCTCACTGAGCTCTTGAAAGTTATCACGTAATGGCAGTCGCGTCATGGGTACCCCCAACCCTTCGACCCCTAATCCCACTTTCGCAAAGGACCTGGGTCTTAGACGAGGAGCGGTCCTACTTTTAGCTTCGTCCTCTTGCTCGAGACCTCCCTGGCACCTCGCCTACTTTGACGCTTAGGGGCCTCATTATCCCTTGCTAGACCTGTACTAGGTCAGGGTCGAGCAACCCCTTCCCCTTTTCTTTCTCTTTCGCGAGCAGCTGACTCCTTTCTATGACTAACCTATTGAAATCCTCCTTTCTCATATAGATCACTTGGTCGGGATCTCCATTTTCCTCTTTTGGAGATCAGACATGGATTGAGATGATGAGAACCATCTTGCAGTGCTTCTTTACTCTTGATGGGGGTCTCTAGTACCTCTTTCTGAACGTGTTTAACTAGGATCTCCATACTTCCATATCTCATTTCTTGGCAAAGGAAAAATAAAGTAATTTTCCACAGACGGCGCCAATTGATTTGGATCGGTAATTACGTTGGTCCACGAGACTTTGGTGTCGGGTTCGAGATCTTGAGGACCTGAAATAGATAAACACACGTCAGGCTAGCCGGAGGATGGTCCCAACTAAGACCCTTTGATGCCTAAAATCAGGTCGAGTTCTATGAGGTACGGAGATATAAGGCAATAAATGTAAAAATAATAGGTTAAAATGACAGTAAATAGTTACCATTTGTTTACTGTAGCATGATATTTATAAATATTTCTGACACATGTGAGCATTCTTATCGTGCCAAGTGTCATCATTTGGAGGGTGGAGTTGTACTAGGTTGTCAGGGAGATAAATAGTCCGCCTTTACGGGTTAGACCCATTCCCCCAGTTGGGTCGAATACTAGGTTCCAAGCTCATATTCGAGACCTCACTGTTGTAGTGGCTTCAGGACCTCCTTGCCTTATCAAATGTGTTTTTTCTGTAATTATAAATAAACTAGACCTATATTGATTTAGAAAAGTGATTTTGTAAACCTGCGTGACAAAAATTATCTCTATATTCACTACGCTAAAATAGGTAGACTAGCTAGTTTAAGCCGACCTACTTAACAAAGCCCCTCGCTACTTTTAGATGCAACTAAGAGTCTAAGACAGAGACAAGACCCAAGCTCTATGATGTTGGGTATTTTCCCAAAAAACAAAGGTCATTTTCTTTTATATTCTTAGTGTAAAATATCACCGTGTAAATAAATAGGTGTGAAATACAATGTCCAAGTTCAAAAGCACGTGCATCTCTATATCGATCCAAAATGAATATCCTTTATTTCAAATTATGTTTTAGATTTTACTAATGGATTCAGAGTTCATGTTCCATTTTCTTATTTCATTTAGTTCATATTTCATTTTGTTGGATGAATGATATGTGCCTATAAGATAAATATGTATATATGTTGATAATTTCAATACATAGACAAGTGTTAATCATTTGAATATAGTGGGATGTGGAATATAAAGTGAAATAAGAAATCTCTATCCGCCATTATTGATACACACCAAATAGTAAATACACATTGAAATAGAAAACCTTGTGGGACAAAAACCACACTACAAACTATTCCAACAATTTATACCTGGAACTTAACCCTCCAAAGGAGTGGGAGACCTAAAGCGTTATATCTGCCAATAATGAAAGATACTCATCATCAATATTATTTCCAATATTACCCTCATCTTCAAGTTTTTTCTTTAGAAAATTGGTGGCAAATTCTTTTGCTATATATATAGCTCCAAGCTATTTTCACCTTGTGTCAACAGAAAAGAAGCTTCATATAGTTGTAAGAGTCCTTTGGTATATCTTTCATTAATTTTGCCTCAAATTGAAAAATATGTGGTGCGTGCAAAGTACGTACATATACAATTTTTTACTACCTTGAGATCAGATGCTAAAACCATGTTTTCTCAGGAGTTTGAATTCAAGAGCCGTAGGGTACAAATCCCTTTCATGGATATTGCATTTATTTATGACTAGCTGACGTGCTGAGGTTGCATTACGGGTGGGTTTGGATTTGGGGAAAGAATTTCAAATGACTCTATCTGAAGTATTATTTGAAATCCTCCAAAATGACTCTAAACATAGCTTCCAAGAATTTGAAATCATTATTGATTAGTCCAAGAACGAACCGCTCAAGATCCCTAACTTGACCCTCTCTGCCTTCTGCACAAGACTCTAGGAGGACTCAGGCGTTAGCACTCCGACGATCAAGTTAGTAAGGGTTGATTTTTAGATACTCAAATAAAAGACCAGAATAATATATATGAAAAAAGGATACCTCAATCTTTACATTCTTCTCTTATTTATAGCTTTCTATAAGGACTTCATGATCCACGTGTCTCTTCCCTAGTGGTTCTTCTATCTGGGTGCCAGGTCATACATTCCCGACTTGTTTAATGAGTAACTAAATGTCAGACTGACCTTTGTCCTAGTTACTATCTGTCCCATCAAGTCGTATGAGCATTTAAAGTCCCTCAGGTCGTGCTCTGCATCTCATTAATGCCCCGCAGGTCTTGCCTCGGATGCATTAAATGCGCATCAGGTCTTGCCTAGAATGCATTAAATGCGCATCAGGTCTTGCCTAGAATGCATTAAATGCGCCTCAGGTCTTGCCTAGGATGCATTAAATGCGCGTCAGGTCGGTTCTGACACCGATGACTTTATGTCCCTTCGCGCCTTTTCCGAAATGGTACTCTCGTCATAGCTAGTTAATGAGTCAGGTTACCTCTTACTTTTACCATATAGCCCTTTTGAACCTCAGTAGTTCTTCCTTATATTAGTACCTTCAAGTGCGGGCGGGAAGGTGCAGTATAGAACTGACCGATCCTTCTAATCCAGATCGAGTCCAGTATCATCCGGTCGATGGGAAGACACTGGGGTGACCAAATCAACTAGTCCAGCGCCTTACACTGGTATCCTCAAAGGTCTGTCTGGCTGACCTGGAATAGGACCGTAGACTCCTCCAACCTATCTTTACATTGGCCTCTCCCCAGGTCTGACTGGGATGACATTATAGAATGGATTAATTAATATTCCAAACAACATCGAGAGACTTGTTATTATGAATTTGAAATCGTTAGCTCCAAATCCATCAATCCATATGGAACCTTACTGTATCACTAGACCATTAATTATAGGGTCCCATTGCTAATTAATCATATTGTTTAATTTATTTTGTACGATAAGTAAATTAATTTTAATCATGCGGCCCTTAATATATAATTTATCTTGCAGGGCAAGCGTTTACTTTGGCTTATTATTGTATCACAAGACCATTAATTATGGAGTCCCATTGCTAATTAATCACATTGTTTAATTTATTTTGTGCGATGAATAAATTAATTTTAGTCATGTGGCCCTTAATTTATAATTTCTCTTGCAGGTCAAGAGTTTACTTAGGCTTGTTTGATTAATTATTAATTCCAACCAACAAATTAACTTATTGATGTGTAGTAGGTATTGGGACTATTTCGTGATGTATGCATGTGCAATGAATTTGATTTGTCTAAACCGTGGACTATTTCTGTACTTTAGTATGTATATATATCCAACTGAGGTGTAAAAATATATCAATTTTTTTTTTTCAAAATAATGGAGCATGTTTGTTTTTAACTAATGCTGAAAATCAAGGCTCAGTTAGTATAAAGAGATAAGGCGCAAGTGTTGACAAGGCTTCAAAACTAATAATATGACCCGTTTCGCACAAGGCAAATATGACCATATAGAAAAGTTGTTTATGGAAAAATGAACTTGAGACAACGCTATTTGATAGAAATATGACCCGTTTCGCACAAGACAAATAATAAACACACATGAATGTGATCGCAATGCTTTTTAATTTGTTGATCCAATCAAAATAGTCAAACAAGACAATTTGAATGGTTATTCCACTCTTGTGAGATCATCTCCAGCACTACTTTAAAGTAGAGTAGTGCTGCAACAAATTCCCTCTAGCATGGCGCCATTATTGGCGCTATTTTATTGATTTACATTGCACTGTTTTTGCACTATTTCTTATTTTTATTTTGCTTAAATTTAATTTCTTTTAAAAAGCATTTTTATTAATTAGAAATTAGCATAAAATAATATTAAAATCAATTCAATTACATGTGATAATTTTTTTTAAAATATGATATGTAATTAGATAATACTATAAGATTTAAAATACTACACACAAAAGTATAAATCTTACATAAAATACATTACAAAATACTGAAATATAAAATTACAACAACGATAAAAACGACATAAAATAGGCAAAATTACATAAAATAACTAAAAGTAAAATTATTGAAAATACAAATAAAAACAGATACAAATCAAAGATGCAGAGGCACATTTTACACTTCAAAATGCATTAATTGATCATTTGTGGGAAGAATATTCTAATTTAGAGAACTAGTCACTACCATCTTGTAATTCTGTTTCTGTATTATTATGAATTTTTATTTTAATTTTTTGCATTAATTTCATTAAATTTTCTATTTTTTTCAATTTTATTAATTTTGAAAATAAAAAAATTAATAAATTTTATAATAATAAATTTTGATATAAAATTTTTATATAAGTAAAATAATAGAAATCAAAATAAAAGAAAGAATCTTATGGAATATTCTTTTTAGTGCGAGAAAATAGTGTAGATAGATTTTGGAGATGAAATGTAAATTTTGAGTCAAAGTAGTGCGAGTCTTGGAGATGGTCGATAGGGGAAAATTGAAAATTTCATTAGGTAAATTGGCATAATTTTGAGATTTTGTGCTTTATCTTGGCAAGGTTGAATATAGTCCTAAAATATTGTCTAGAATTGAATACTTAGTCCTTTATGTTTTGAATCTTAGATTTCGATCATGTAAGTTATATATTTTAGCTTACTTTTAGTCTTATATGTTAACACATTGCGCATATTGATCCTTTAAGTTTAAAAAGGACTTGCTTTCAAAAAAAAGTTTAAAAGGACTATATATATGATTTGAATCTTCCAATGTTTATTCTGGTATTTGAAAAATGGTATCAGAGTCTATATTTATAAGAATTTTTAAGAATAAATTATTATATTTATGTAAATAAAACGTATTCATTAAGTTGTATCCAATAATGATATAAGATGTAAGAAATGACGTCTCGTTTAACAAGATTTGGATGAGCTTGGCTTTGAAGTCCAAACTCCGCTCTATTGATATCAAGTCATTAAGGAAGCTCAAGACATCGAATAACCTCCTGGGTTTTCTGAAAATAAAATAATTTGTAATAGTAAGTTTATATATTTTCGAGTGCAAGCCTACTCTAAGAGAGACTAAACAAATTTTCTCATCCCAAAAGGGGGATTACCAATGTAAAAAAAATTCTTTTTAGTTCTTAATAAATTTTCTTTCGACATGGTGTTCTGTACTTTTATTGCGCAATCTCTTTTGAATTAATTAGTACTTCGTATGAACTATCACACCAAGTGAGGTTTCGATCAAAATTTAATTCATTAAGGGAATTTTTATTTATGTATTGAATCATGTTGGGCTTGATATGGTCATAATTGACCATTTTCTTTTAAAAGTCCAAGATAAAATTTGGAGACAATTTATATAGGGATAAATTGCTGAAATTTATTAAGTTATAGGATCAAAAATGAAAGTGCTAAGTTACATGGCTGAATATCTAGAACTTTGAAAATTAAAGGACTAAAACACAAACGTGACAATTTGGAGGACTAATTCGTTTTTGAGTGCAAGTTATAGGACTAAAAAAAAATTATTTCCCCTTGTGATAGTGTAGTTGCAATATTCTTTTTTTGAGAAGGAAAAATTTATAAACTAACAGTAGTGGAAATCATCCAACAATAATTGACAAAGAGGTCCAGGAAATGGTCCCAAGACCGATTCATTCTGAATAAATGGTTCCATCCACCAATTACTGAAATGTGGAAGCTGAAACAACTTTTGATTTGAAAATGATACTAAATTATGATAGATGACAGCATTGTAAAACACATAAAAGTATTTGATATTCGATATAATATTAATTGTTAAAATTCATTTCGATTTGATTTGTTATTTAAATAAACCGTGTTTCAACTAATTAGTTTGTCCAATAATATATGAAACTCGGCTTAAGTTGGACCCAATTAATAAAAATATGTATGAAAAGACCATGTCACTCAAGTTTACTTTGTACTCAAGCTTGATTGATTCATTCAAACTTGGTCAATTAACAATCAAACCAAAATCAATTATAATTTTTTAAGCTTGACAATTAAATCTCAAACAAACTCGACCAACAATATGTTTGACTCGACTCATTTATAGCCTAAGTATGTGGAATCAAATCCATAGTTGTCATGTGGCAAGATTCAAAGGAATGCACTTGCTTCTAATATAGGACAAATTATAAAAGTTATCCTTAAAATTTGATATGATTAAGAAAAGAATTCCTAATAACTTTTTAAGTTATAGATATATATACCGATCATTGATATTTATTTCTATAATTGTTTTAGAAACCGCATAAAATCGAACGGTTCAACCATAAGTCGGTGATAAGTCTGGTGAGGTTAAAGTCATGTAGATGCCAAAGGTTCCAAGTTCCTTTATGCGCTTTTGTTTGATGATTCAAGAGGTTGTGGATTGCATCTCTCCTAAAGTTGATAATGATATGAATGAATTCCTCTGTTGCCCTTTCACCTGGGACGAACTTAAAAAAGCAGTTTTGGACTTGAGTGGGATAAAGCCGAGCCCCGACGGATCTTTTATCAAAAATTCCGGGAAGATATTCACAAAGAGGTTACGAGAGGCATGTGCTTAAGATCCTAAATGAGGGTGAATCATTGGATGAGTGGAACGATACAATAGTTACTCTCATTCAAAAATTCCAACCCATTATCCATCAAAGAATTTCGTCCGATCAGCTTGTGTAACTTCAGTTACAAGATCATCTCCAAAATGATAGCTAATAGAATGAAGTGTATCCTCCCCACAATCATTGATGAACAACAAAGTGCTTTCATACCGGGTCGACTTATTACAGATAATGTTATTCTCGGTTTCGAAAGTATGCACTGGATTCGCAGCCATAGAAGCGGTAATAGAGGCTACGCCGCACTCAAATTAGATATGAGTAAGGCGTACGACCGGGTAGAATGGTGTTTCCTTGAAGCGGTTATGGTTAAAATTGGTTCTAAACGGCCATGGATTGATAAGGTGCTCTCATTGCGTTCGCCTCATCTTTTACAACGGCCTCTTAGATTTTTACAGGCTTCAAGGTTTTTGCCAGATGTTGACCTTGATGGTGCAATTTTACATCCAGACATCATGATAAATAATTATCGCCAGTGGTATCTGTTAGATAAATATTTTTATCATTATTTTGATGATTTTGTTTAATTGTATTTATACACCAAAACAATGTCCCTAAATGTTGTCCAAATACTCCAAATTGATTTAAAATATTTTTACTAATTTTTCGGAGTATTTCTTGAAGTTTATTTTCGACAAAAACTGGACAACACTTATGTCGCGTGTTCAACCGATCGCCCTAGAGGGCAACCCATGCCTGAAAGTTGATTTCCAAAAACAAAAACGAGACATTTGAAAAATCCCGGGAGGTCGATCGTCGACAAAATCAAGAACAAAAGCAGACATGAACAATGTTCTTGAAAATGAGGGGTTGGACCGGTCCAACTAAAGACCAACCGGTCGGACCCTATGTCGATCAGTCGGACCCTCCTTGTACCGGTCGAACCCCCCATTCATCATGTGTCTAAATCTCTGGTTTACTTTTCAACGTTCGAAATTTCTACAGATCGACCGGTCGACCTATGTTACTTTTGACAGCAAATTCAAACCGTTAATAAGCCATTATCAGCAAGATCTACTTTATCATTTTGTACATTATTTGTGCATCTTGTGATCTTATTTTTGTAGACAAAAGTGAAGATGGAGGAGCCTATGTTGGAGATCCAATCTTGAAGACTCTCCTATAAATAGAGGAAGATTTGAAGCAACAATACAACAACACAAGCAAACAACAAAACAAGAAAACCTGCAAATTTCTCTAAGCTTTCATTTTCAACATTCTTGTTGTAATAGCCTAAGCACATCACTTTCACATCTTGAGGTCTAGGCTTTTATTCTTGATTACACTTGCACTTCAAAGTTGTATAATTCATTATCGAGTTGTAATCTTGAATTTGTTTGAGTCATCCAAGACAAGATATCCTTGTAAGTGTTCTTGTGGTAAGAGCACACTTGATTGATTGACAAGCTTGGTGCTTTTCGTGTTGAAGAGTTTGGTGCTCTTCGTGGTGAAGAAGAGTTTTGGTGCTCTTCATGGTGAAGAAGAGTTTGGTGTTCTTCGAGGTGAAAAAGAGTTTGGTGCTCTTCGAGTTGGAAGATTGTGGTAATCTTCGTAGGTGCCGTTGTAAGAAGAGTGTGGTACTCTTCAAGGTGAAGTTGTAATAGTTTTGGTAACTATTAGTAATTTTTTTTTTCTTTTTGAAATCCATCCTGGAGATATTGGGGTGGTAGAGGATTAGGCTCTAGGTGGATTGAACCTCTATAAATCGATGTGTGTTGTTTATTTTCCTGCACCTTCATTCTTGTCATTGCTTATGCATTCGAAAAAGAGGGCATAATTCGGAAAATCGGCATAATCTATTCACTCCCCTCTAGATTATCGTAGCCACTTGGACTAACAAGTGGTATCAAAGTCAAACTCTTTGGCAAGCTCGTTCCATATTGCGAGTAAAGAAGAAAGATTCATGGCTACGAACGAGAATGTCTACCAACCGGTGCCTCATTCAATAGACCGCCTCTCTTCGACTCCAACAATTATACATTTTAGAAGGATCGAATGGAATACTTTTTACAAGGTTACGGGTTCGATATTTGGAACACGGTTATAAACGGAGTATCCATCCTGATGAAGAAAAAGGAAAACGGGACTCAAATTCCGAAAGCACTTAAGGAGTTTGATGATGAAGACAAAAAAAATATTATCCTTAAACGGTAAAGCTCTTAACATTCTTCATTGTTCTCTTACCGCTACGGAATATAATCGTATTAGAGGCATTCGATTCGCCCATGATGTGTGGGAAAAATTGAAAGTTATCTATGAAGGTACAAAGAAAGTGAAACAAGCTCGAAAGACCATGTTGGTCAAAGAGTTCGAAAATTTCACTATGAATATTGGAGAAAATATTTCCAACATTGTTGAAAGGCTTGACAATATTGTAAATCCTCTAGTTGCACTTGGGAAAATTATTTTCGAAGAGGATAAAGTCACAAAAGTTCTAAATGTTCTTCTCGTCTTTTGGTCCGAAAAAGTCACCGCTATTACGGAAGCTCAAAATTTAGAAACTTTAAATTTTGATGAGCTCATCGGCAATCTTCTCATCTATGAAGTTTATACCAATGAAAGGAGTAATTCAAAGGCATCAACTTCTCAACCGGGTATGGGATCAACTCCGAAAGGTCTTATCTCAAAATTGAAAAATTATTATTCTAGTGATGAGGAAGATGAAGAACTTATTAGAAAATTTACAGAATTTGTAAATATGAACAAGGAAAGAAAAGCAAGAAACAAGTCTTGCTTTAGATGCGGAAAACTCGGACACCGTGTTGCCAATTGTCCAAAAAGGGAAGAAGAACAAAGAAAGAAAAAGCACTTTCATAAAGTCTTGAATGCTAAAACTGAAGCAAAAACATGGGATGAGCTTCTTGCAACATCCGACGATGAGGAAGCCAATAAATGTCTAATGGGCATTGAAGAAGACAATGAAGTATGCTCTAATTCTTCCATCTCTTTCATTAATGAATTGAAAGATGATCTTGATGAGCTTCAAAATGAATTCCAAAGCATGCTTGTTAAATACAAAAATTTGAAAAAGGAATTCAACACTATGAAAAATGAAAAGGATAGTTTACTTATTTCATATGAATCACTTTCTTGTGCTCACACTACTACACTTGATAAGGTTAGAAACCTTGAAAAAGAAAATGAATCTCTCTCTAAGGATATTGATTGCATGAAAAAGGATATGATGAAGTTTAATTTGAGTACCGATAAAATGACCAAAATTCTTGATGTTCAACGTTGTGATCATTTGAAACTAGGACTTGGTTATAAGCCTAATGTTATAAATGATAAGAAAAAGAACCAAGTCTCTATGCATGTTGGTCATTATGCTTCTAGAACTATCACATGTTTCTATTGTGGTAAAATTGGTCGCACGACTAATACTTGTCGGGTTAAAAATAGTTTTAATTATTATTGGAGACCTAAAAGTCTCAATGTTAATCCCAAAGGACCCAAACACTTGAGGGTACCACAAGAAAATTTCATGATAGGTACTTGGCGCAACAAAAATCAAAGGAAATTCAAATTGTCAAATAGACAACAAATGTTCGCGCCATTTAATCAAATGAGAAGACATTATCAACAAAATTATTTTCCAAGAAGAATGTATAATAAACAATGGGAAAGATACAACCCTTGGCAATGGATGAATTAGTAACTCTTATCCTCTTCTTTAATTATGCATTTCATATTATCTTTTATAATTATTGCACATATTCATGTCTTTATTTATGCCTTGATTGTCAAATTTCTTTTTCAAAATATCTCTTTAAAATGAGGTCTCAACTATATACTCTCGGTTTTTAATAAATTTTAATAAGCAAATATTTTTATCAAACTTTTGTTGATTCCTACAAAGCATAGTATCTGCTACTTGTCCAACTTCTATGATGTTTTATATCAATATTGTCTATATTACCCGATATTACTATGCTCTTGTGCAAGATATTTTGTCAAGTTTTTGCAGGAAATATTTTGGTATTAAAGAACAAATGGTCGTAGACTTATCAATGGTCATCTTCATCATGATTTTTCAAAGTTGAGAAAGGCATATTGGTTAATCAACTTATCTTACTCTTATAGACTCGATATTCTTCATGCCTTATGCTTATTTGCTTGATTTCAAAGCAATCTCAAAGATCCTCATTTAAGTGCCTTCAAAAGAAATTTTCAATATTTGAAAGGCACTCTTTCTTATGACTTGTCTTATCCAATGTTTTTAATTGTTCCTATTTTTTTGGGATAACAAGTCCGATATAAATATTTCTCAAAATATGTTTTTTCATAACCGAATTATACATGTTGAGGTTCTACATCATTTTCTAAGGGATTGCATTTCTAAACAAAAAATTGAGATGTGTTTTATTTCGTTTGAAGATTAACTCGCGGATATTTTACGAAATCTTTAACCGCCGAGTCTTTTACCTCAATTCGAACTTTTTTAGGCATAATGTATATTGAATGAAGTCTATGATTGCAGTTTGTGCATTTTTAAAACTTAGGGGTGAAAAATCGCATTTTGAAATCATATCGGATAGAAACTGAACAAATGCACAGGCACTAGTCGACCATGGTGGTCGACTGGTCGACTAAGACGTCGACCGGTCGAACCCTTGGTCAACCGGTCGTCCATGCCTATTTTCAGGATTAAAATGCTTATGTCCTTCATTCGGTTTATTTGTTCTATTTCGTATTTTATTCACAGCCCTTCGCTCAATTCACACACAATTCACTCAAAATAATTTCTTTCTTGTAAAATCTATAGTTTGAGTTTATGTAGTCGGTATATCATCTGTAATACTCAATTTCTCCGATTAATTTGTAAGTATAATTCCCTTTTGACCTTAATTGGGTTGAACCCTTGAGAATGTGACTCTTACTTGATGAATTGATTATATTCTTGTATGAATGTGATGGGAATTATGTATGTTGATGAGTTGTGATTATAGAACTGTGATTGGTGATGAATTTTTGGGCATGATTACATTTGCAAGGACTATATATTTCTTCATTTTATTCGACGTATGCCAAGTGTTCGATGAAATATTTTCATGAAAATTTCTTCAATTACATGATTCTCTCGATTTCAAAAGTCTTATAAGTTTATAGAGATCATGTTTTGCCAATCAAATGAGCTTTTACTAGTCAAATGGTCGACTTTTCTCTTTTATATTTGGATTTTAAGCTTAAATGTTCGAAAAGCTCGATAAATCGGTAATATTGCGTACTTTGATATGAATAAATGATGTTTTTATCGTGCTAACATTCTTTTTGATGATTCCAAAGGGGGAGAAACATGAAATAAGATCAATAGGTCAAAGAAGCTAGAAAAAGCTCGCAGAAAAAACTATAAGTTGTGGATTGAAAAGCCAAAAGCTGAGGATGAAAATTAGTCCAATAGATGAATAATGGACTTTTATTATTACTAATGATTTCTTTTTGACAGGGGGAGCTTCTAAGCTCATGAATTTCAAGCTCAAATTGTAAAAGTTGAGCTTTTAGCTTTTAGTTGTTTGCTTCTATTATTACTCTTGATATGCATGTTGATAGGGGGAGCTTTTATAAAATATTTTGAAAAAATCTTTGCTCCTATTCTTGTGTTTTTATTCATGATAAATGATGCTTAAAACGGATTGTTGTAGATCGGAAAAATGTGTTTTGATTTTAAATCGGTCTCCTTAAAAATTGTTTTGGTTTGTAATCATCAAAAAGGGGAAGTTTGTTAGATAAATATTTTTATCATGATTTTGATGATTTTGTTTAACTATGTTTTTACACTAAAACAATGTCCCTAAATGTTGTCCAAATACTCCAAATTGATTTAAAATGTTTTTACGAAATTTTCGGAGTATTTCTTGAAGTTTATTTTCGACAAAAACTGGACAACACTTATGTCTCGTGTTCAACCGGTCGCCCTAGAGGGCAATCCATGCCTGAAAGTTGATTTTCAAAAATAGAAACGAGACGTTTGAAAAACCCCAGGAGGTTGACCGGTCGACCTCTTGGTCGACCGGTGTCTGAAGAACAAAAACAGATTACAGAGTAATCTATTCTTCAAAATTGAGGGGTTGGACTGGTCCAACTAAGAACCCGACAGTCGGACCCCATTGGGCTGGTCGAACCCCTTCATCCGTCGTATGCGAATCTCTGGTTTACTTTTCAACGTTCGAAATTTCTACAGGTCGATCGGTCGACTTATGTTATTTTTGACAGCAAATTCAAACCGTTAATAAGCCAGCAAGATCTACTTTATCATTTTGTACATTATTTGTGCATCTTGTGATCTTGTTTTTATAGACAAAATTAAGATTGAGGAGCCTATGTTGGAGATCCAATCTTGGAGACTCTCATATAAATAGAGGAAGATTTGAAGCAACAATACAACAACACAAGCAAACAACAAAACAAGAAAATCTGCAAATTTCTCTAAGCTTTCATTTTCAACATTCTTGTTGTAATAGCCTAAGCACATCACTTTCACATCTTGAGGTCTAGGCTTTTATCCTTGATTACACTTGCACTTCAAAGTTGTATAATTCATTATCGAGTTGTAATCTTGAATTTGTTTAAGTCATCCAAGACAAGATATCCTTGTAAGTGTTCTTGTGGTAAGAGCACACTTGGTTGATTGAAAAGCTTGGTGCTTTTCGTGTTGAAGAGTTTGGTGCTCTTCGTGGTGAAGAAGAGTTTGGTGCTCTTCGTGGTGAAGAAGAGTTTGGTGCTCTTCGTGGTGAAGAAGAGTTTGGTGCTCTTCGAGTTGGAAGATTGTGGTAATCTTCGTAGGTGCCATTGTAAGAAGAGTGTGGTACTCTTCAAGGTGAAGTTGTAATAGTTTTGGTAACTATTAATAAAATTATTTTTTCTTTTTGAAATCCATCCCGGAGATACTGGGGTGGTAGAGGATTAGGCCCTAGGTGGGTTGAACCTCTATAAATTTACGTATGTTGTTTATTTTCCCGCACCTTTATTCTTGTCATTGCTTATTCATTCGAAAAAGATGGCATAATTCGGAAAATCGGCATAATCTATTCACCCCCCCTCTAGATTATCGTAGCCACTTGGACTAATAGTATCAAGGATCTGAAATTTTCGCTTTTCGATACCAGTCATTTTTCTACAAAGGAAATAAAAATAAATTTGTACCAATAAATTCAAACTTGAAATATACAAACCTTTTCTTGAGCAATAACTCGTGCTGATAACGTGTTAAAAATAATTAATATGATATGATAAGATTACTGGATTGAAATGTAGTTTACGGATAATAAATGACAAAGTATGTAGGCTAATGATTATGAGAAAATTGTGTGTCCTCATTTCATTGCACCAAGACATATATATACACATAAATAGAATCTTACATGTGTAATTAAGAATTACAAGATTTATTACTATTGAACTTGTGAGTGCTAAAGTTCATACAAAGACAAATTAATCATAACATGATTATCATTTTTTTTAAAAATAATGGAGCATATTTGTTTTTAACTAATGCTGAAAATCAAGGCTCACTTACTATAAAGAGATAAGGCACAAGTGTTGATAAGGCTTCAAAACTAATAATATGACCCGTTTCGCACAAGGCAAATAATAAACACACATGAATATGATCGCAATGCTTTTTAATTTGCATGTTGATCCAATCAAAATACATAGTCAATCAATACAGTTTGAATGGTTATTCCACTCTTGTGATAGGGGAAAATTAAAATTTTCATTATGTAAGTTGGCATAATTTTGAGATTTTGTGCTTTATTATCTTGGCAAGGTGTGAATATAGTCCTAAAAATTTGTCTCGAATTGAATATTTAGTTCTATTTGTTACGAATCTTAGATTTTTGGTCATGTAAGTTACATCTTTAGTTTGCTTTTAGTCTTATATGTTAACACATTGCGCATATTGATCCTTTACATTTAAAAATGACTTGCTTTCAAAAAATAGTTTAAAAAGAACTATATATATAATTTGAATCTTCCAATGTCTATTCTGGTATTTGGCGGTATCAGTCTAAGTTTATAAGAACTTTTAAGAATAAATTATTATATTTACATAAATAAAATGTATTCATTAAGATGTATCGAATAATATTATATATAAGACGTAAGAAATGACGTCTCGTTTATTAACAAGATTTGGAACTCGGCTTTGAAGTCCATATTATGCTCTATAGATATCAAGTCATTATGGAATACATTGAATAACCTCCGGAGTTTTCTGAAAATAAAATAATTTGTAATAGTAAGGTTATATATTTTCGAGTGCAACTACTTTCATGAGAGGCTAAACAAGTTTTCTCCTTCCAAAAGGGGATTACCAATGTAATAAATTTTCTTTTTAGTTCTTAATAAATTTTCATTCAACATGGTGTTCTATACTTTTATTGGGAAATCTCTTTTGAATTAGCACTTTATACGAACCATCACACCAAGTGCGGTTTCGATCAAAATAAAATTTAGTAAGGAATTATTTAATTTCTGTATGGAAGCATGTTGGGATTGATATGGTCATAATTGACCATTTCCTTTTAAAGGTCCAAGATACAATTTGGAGATCATTTAGGCAAAATTGCAAAATTAGTCCTGTAACTAAAATGAGGTTGTGAAAAGGTCCTATAAAATACTCGAATTGCAAAATAGTCCTGTAACTACGTACGATTTTACACAATAGTCCTGCATATTGCATAGTTTGCAAAATAGTCCTGTAACTTATACTTGAGTCTCAATTTTAGTCCTAATTTCAGTAGCAATTTTGAAATTTCACTGGATTTTGATCACGTGAGCGATACATGTGACTCCCAATTTCTGGTGAAATTAGGACCAAAATTGATATTCAAGTACTAGTTACAGGACTATTTTGCAAACCATGTATTTTGCAGGACTATTTTGCAAACCCATACATAGTTACAAGACTATTTTGTCATCTAAGAATTTTAAAGGACCTTTTTGCGACCGCCTTTTAGTTACAGGACTAATTTTGTAATTTCTCCGATTATTTATATAGGGATAAATTGCTGAAATTTATTAAGTTAATGGACCAAAAGTGAAAGTGCTAAGTTACATGGTTGAATATATAGATATTTGAAAGTTAAAAGACTTAAACACAAACGTGACAATTTTAAGGACTAATTTGCATATGGGTCCAAGTTATAGGACTAAAAAATTATTTTGCCTTGTGATAATATAGTTGCAATAATCTTTTTTTTTAGAATAAAAAATTTATAAACTAACAGGTGAAAACATTGGTAACAAGACTGGTACACATGGCAGAAGAGTAGTGGATGATTACTCAATTCTATGATGATCCTATGATGACATATGATCACCTAATCATTCCCAACATTTGCGGTTGTCATCTTTTCATCCTTATCCATATGCATTGTGTCTAATAGAATAGTGACAAGTGTTTATCTTGATTCTTCTCCTAGCTGTATAAATGTACCAGGTGCTCCTGCACATTATTCATCCAATGAAACCATATTGACATCAACATAAAATATCCCTTATGTTTTCTTTCCTTTTCTTTCTTACTTTTACATTAATGGCAATGCTAAAATACCAAAATGGGATCAGAGCAGGTTAAGAGGATCTGACTATGATACTTCATCCATTTTTCCTTATTGTTGACATCTTAGGCTCACCATGGCAACCACAACACCAAGCTCAGAACCAGTCATACAGCTGCAAAGCCAGCTGATATCAACAAAATTGAACGACTCAAACTATTTGGTGTGGAGGCAGGCAGCAAGTCTTGATAACCATACAAGGTTATGGTCCTCTTTGTTACATTGATGGTTCAGAAACAATGCCACAACAATACACAACAGGTACATCTCAGACTAGAACCTTAAATCCTGCACATTCTACTTGGGTTAGGCAATACCAATTTCTTGCTTCTTGGTTACTATCACCTCTATTTCAGAGTTTATTGGTTTCTACTGTTGGATTCAATACTTCTAAGGAAATCTAGGAGTCTTTAGAAACCACTTTTGCTAGCCAAAACTCGGCTGAGCTTATGCAATATAGACTGCAATTGCAAACCACCAAGAAAGGTAGTATGTCCATGAGGGAATACTTTAACAAGGTGAAAAATTGCTTGCTAACCTCTGCAGGAGAGAAAGTTAGTGACCAACAATGGATTTCGTACATATTATCTGGTCTAGGATCTGAGTACAACGATTTGCTAGTCTCAGTCAACTCAAGAGCTATTCCTTGCACTCTCACAGAACTTTACTCCATTCTTTTGAGTTTTGAGAACAAGTTGGAGTCCACTGAAGAATACACTTATAGTCTAGATGGACCTGGTTTATCTGTAAATCTCAGCACCCATAACACAACAAGTCAATACAGGAGATGAGGTGCTTCTTATGCTGGCAGAGGCAGAGGTCCTTTTCCAAGTGTCAATACAGGTGACTAATGGGTCAAACCACTTCTATAATTAAAAAATGAAAACAAATATTTTTTTTATCTATTTTGGCATAACAAAATACATTCATACTCTTCTATCATATTTGTTTAATATTTGGTCTATTTATCTTTCTCTTTCACTTATTTCTCTCTTTATATCCTCTTACTCTCTCTTTCAAATTTTTTTAAAAAAAATCCGGCGAACATTGACGACGATCCATCTACGGGTATCTCGAAATTGGTATTAAGTTGTTTTTTCGATATTTCATTTATTAGCCGAAAATTTTGTATATATATCAAACTTCTCTGTCACGAGGCCGAAGAAAGAACACAAATACAGAAGTCTGGACGCAGAAAAATCGAGTTATGTGTAACTCGATATCGAGCTACGATAATGCTATAGTAACTCGGCTCTAGTTACAATAATTTAGCGCTACAGTGTCGACCTACAATAACTCGTCGCTACAGTGTCGAACTTGATATAGCTTGCGTGTGTCCTACGCAATAGGCTGAAATAGAAAACTTGATATAGGGTTCTTCATATGATGGAAGTAATTTCCATGCATAGATTCACGTCCGTACACTGCCAGTCCCATTCTCACATGATCAACTGCAGCTTTGACAAATTCTGATTGGAATGGAGAATCTGCTACTCGTTCTTCGTTCAATTTTTTCCACATCTCATACGTAAGAAACTTTATATGTTCTCGTGCCTCTTCTCTACTAGCACCGGTTTCATTCATGTAACACTGAATTGACTTTGGCACATCGCCTTTTTTCATCTCATCCTATATACATAATTCAGTTGAAAATTCAAAAACTTGTCACATATATATATATATAACCAAAGTATTATAACAAAGTACGTATAATACTTCTAGTTAGTATAAAGATATATAGCATGTATACTACGTACGAACCTCAGATGTTGAAAGATCATTTGCAAGCCGTATAATCGTAGATGAATATCGAATAATGTTGTGATATTTATACAAGGATTGAACAGTCTCCTCCTCTATTGGATTTGTCATAGAAAAAAAAGCATGGGTTAGGATTACAGGGAATGATATTGACATCCATGCATTGTTGATGTACTCTTCCAGTTTTGGTGTATAACCCCTGGAGCACCACTCTGCCTCTTGTAATAATGCTCTGCAGTAATCTGCCCACTGCAACATTCAATTTATTTTGAAAACCAATTAATTAAAGATATATACAATTTATTTTTCTTAACGGAATTAACATAATTAATTCTAGCTAGAGTGAAAAAAAAAGACACGCGTGTCGTCGTTACGTACTGATTTTCTTAAATATGGAATAATGAGAAATCCTTGTTCCTTGAGAACATGGTACGCCATCTCATCGATGAAGTTATTGAGTCCTAGAAAACACATTTGCATGTAGTCCGGGAGTTTGTCCATTGCTTCAATATCCCATCTGATAAAAAATAATTAATAATGTTAATTTTGAGATTATAAATTATACGTTCACAATTGATTGAAATTTTGGTTCAATTAATGAATATATATATATATAATAAATGTTTAAATTCTAACCCTTGAATAGCATTATTGAAGAGTTGTAGTTCTTGAAAAGTCCCATAGACATCAAACATATCATCAATTATTGTTATCAAGGCACTGACTTTGGTGGCCATGATTCTTGAATATCTATATTGAGGCTCGATGTGTGCACCAAAGTTCCAGAAGTAGCACTCCACCACCCAATCCCTAGCAAATGGCAGTTTCTCAGCCAGGCATGTTTCTTTCCACCAACTATATACGCATCAACATGTATATATCATAACATGATCATGATTAATTATATATCAACATTAATTAAAAGTTGAAAACTATAACCTTGAGACATGTTTTAGTTCTTGTTGGTGTGTTGCTTGAACAATGTTGAAGTCCAATTTTGCAAGCTCAAGAAGAAGTGGATTCATGTCTGGTCTCCTCTCATATGCATTTATGAACCATGTTGCATTTATCCTTTGAATTCTCCAATGAAGAGGAAGCTCCAAAGCTTGGCGCACCAATAATGAAAGATACTCATCATCAAAATTTCCATTATTACCCTCATCCTCAATTTTTTCCTGCAAAATTTTGGAGGCAAATTCTCTTGCCAGCTCCAAGACATTCTCGCCTTGTGTCAACAGAAAAGAAGCTTCGTATAACTGTAACATTCCTTTAATGCCGTCCCCAAGGCTTATGGTGAAATAACCATTGTTGTTCATGTAATTATCAAACACTTCTGCAATATAATAATAAAAAATAAAAAATAAATTAGGGATAATTACAAAACTATATATATATATATATGGAAAATTTTTAAAGTACTCACTATGGATATTGGGTGCTCTTTTCTACCCACTAGGATAACAAACTTCTTTTCTACCCAAATTGGCCAAAATACCCCTCCTTTAAGTTGGTGTTTTTGAATTTTGAAATCTAAGACATAAATATACTGTATAGGGAACCGTATAAAAACAAATGAGAAAGCAAAAAGTTGAAAAAAATAAAACAACAATTCGTGCTCAAATACAGTCAAAAGGAAGAAAAATACAAACCCATTTCGTGCCCCATCCTCTTCAAGAAGAAGAAGAAATACCCAACCCCCCATTTCGTGCCCACATCGGTCAAGACACAAGAAGAAGAAGAAAATACTATCCCCATTTCGTGCCCAATATCGTGCGAGAAGAGAAGAACATGGATTCAATCGTGTCGTCGACGTCGACCGCCTCCACCTCCGCCGCCGCACTCGCCTCCTCCTCCGCCGCCGCTTTCCATCGCGCTCCGCACCATCCTCCATCGTCCCTTCCGAACAGGTAAGCATATCAATCGTCATTTAGGATTCATTGATTTAGGATTTTTAGTGTTCGATTTTAAGTTTTAAACTCTATTTATGTTAGGTTAATTGATTTAAGATTTTTAGTGTTCGATTTTGGTGTTTAGGGTTTATCAATGGGTTATTGTTGGATAAATTTGTGAATAAGTTTGATAAATTTGTGTGTTGGGTTATTGTTGGATGTTGGTGACTTGGTGTAGCGAGCACGCGGCGCGATTTGATGTAGAAGATGAAGCGGCACGATATATCGTGCCTGTTATAATTGGAGTGCGATATCGCGCCAAATATCGTACTAGGTATAACGGGCATGATATCGTGCCTTGTTATAATTAGTGCGATATCGTGCCCTAGTTATAAATTGAACTAGTTATAAATCTTGGTACGATATCGTCGTGCCCAGGTTTTTTTGTATTCTTTCCATGTATTCTTTACCTATATCGTGCCTAGATATCCATATCCATATTGTCCCACATCTTTGTTTTTTTCACTACAGTTCATCTTAATAAATTGAAATTTATTAATTGTTGTAGGTCGGTCCACAATGGAAGAGACCCTCATATCATCGAGAGAGAGCCCACATCGCGGGATACGTTCGATCGAATATTATTGAGACCATCGAGAGATGAGTTCTTTGGAGATCAGTGATGATTTATATAGTCATTTTAGACAGTCGGCTTTCGGATATTTTATGGATTTTGGGTATGACGGAGCCAGTTGTAATGCGGCAGATCTTTGCATGCATTAGTTGCGATGGAGGTGCATGTGCGGGACGCCGGAATCGGAGTGTTGGTTCCACGTCGGAGAAGCGGATCATCGATTCTCTCGGCGTGATTTTGCTATGATATCGGGATTGCGATTTTCGTGGTCCACATTTGACCATAATGGTGATTTTGAGGTACCCGAGACTAGTATATATAGGCGGTATTGGCCTAGGGGTGATCGGGTTACCTGGCGCATTTACGCGATTTATTTCTTTGTTGGCACCTTAGTGACTCACCCAGGCGATGCCCGAAGGTGGCGAAGGTGTTATTTGCCTTTTACGAATCGTGTGTTTCGATGGCCGAAGTAACGCAGGTGGACCGCTGTATCGCGTGGTTTTTGATTGAGGACGATGCGCGGTGGGGGGCGTTCCTTGGGGGAAATACTCCTTTGAGATATTGATGCATTATATTCGGACTGCATGATGTTCGCCACTGGCCGATATCAAGGGCGTTCCACCACAGATATCGGCCACCTTCTTATCATTTTTATGGGGCCACTTATGTCTTTTTGTACGTATATATTTTTATTTTATTTATATTTGTAATTAGTTTTTAAATATTTAAAAAATCTTATTTAAAAAATCTTATTTTTATTTTAAATATTTAAAAAATCTTATTCGAGGCGATACCTCGCCCGGGTAATGCCCGGGCGACTCGAGTATATCGACACCCGAGTTGCTCAGTGCCTTCGTTGGAGGTTTTCAAGACCGCTATTGACATGATGATTTTTTTCTTTGACACGGTATGTATTAATAGTGTTTACTTATTTATTTATTTAATAATTAATTTATTTTTTAATTTATTTATTTATATTACTTACAGGCTTTAGTGTGCCATGAGATATTGGATCCGACCGAGGAGGAGCTCCAGCAGATATATATATAGGAGTCGATGATTGATTATTTTGTTAGGTCTCTCCTCGGTTCATCCCAGGAGAACCAGGTTTTTAGCAGAACAGAGCAGAGGTACGAGTACAGATTCGATTGCCCCAACCCCTATTGGCAGAGAGGAGTGTCGATTCGATGACCCCAAGCCCCTATGGCGAGAGAGGAGTGTCGATTCGACAAATTGCCCAGCCCCTATTGGCATGGGGATAGAGGTAGAGTCGCTTACGGGGCGAGAGACAGAGACGAGGGGCGGGGGGAGAGGTAGACCGTTTGAGGCCGACATCGCTACTCCTACGATTCGAGGCGGAGAAGCGGCCTAGAGATAGATGGTTCATCATCCCATCGGCCGATGATCCTTTAGATGGCCGGACAGATGACGACGCGTCCATCGTGAGGATACTCGTGTTGATCCATCGTCCCACGACGACTATGCGCGCGCGATCCACCGTCGTCAGGATACTCGTGTTGATCCATCTCGTGAGTTGTGACATGATATCGACACCGATTCGGGGGTGTTATGCGGCCATTAGCTTGATTCGAGAGACTTATGACGGCGGTTCGCTCGATTGGAGACACGAGTCGATGATGTCGTTTCTCGGTTAGATGTCATCTCGAGAGGAGGGTTCTCGCTTGGACAGATGCTAGATCGGGAGATAGGTCGAGTTCGGACCTTATTCGGGAGGAGATTAGGCGTCTATTCCCATACCTTGATCAAGACGATGACTTCGTGCATGGTAGTCGAGAGATATCCGAGCCGTCATCGCAGTGAGACACCTCCTCCCGTGATGTCGACTCCTCCTTCCCGGCAATATCGACTCCTCCTCCCAAGCGAGATCGACTCTTTCACAAGCCAGTGACGATTCTTCCTCATCCTCCTCCTCCCAGAGTGACGACTCTTCCTCCTCCTCCCGCCATGTCGACTCCTCCTCCTCCGGTAGTGACGTCTCTTCCTCCTCCTCCCGGTAGTGTCGACTCCTCCCCCTCCTCCCGCCATGTCGACTCCTCCCCCTCCTCCTAGGTAGTGACGTCTCTTCCCCTTCTCCGCGACCACGAGTGTCAGTCCCGATTCCGAGGCCATTGCCATCTCCTATTCGAGCTCCATCTCCGACACTCGTGGTATCTGGTCCACGAGCGCCCTCTCCAGATTTGCCCTCACCGCCTACTTCCTTGATCCAGGTTCGGGACAGGCAACCATCGCGGCATATTCGCAGCCCATTCAGGGATCCTAGGTCTCGCAAGCCAGCCCCGTCCGAGAAGAAGTTTACCCGCTTCTTAAAGTCTAATGAAGAGTAAGTAAATATTTTTGCATTTGTCTTATCGTCTTAGTATTAACATCTTATATTCCTTTGTCTTAATATTTGAGGGTCCAATTGCGGGAGGAACGTGGGGCTTATGTACCTTGTTGGGCCATCATTTTTAAGGAAATGGCGGATCCAAAGATAGAGTTGGAAAATGATGTAAGTTTCTTTTGCATTATTTAGTTGATGAATATTTTATCGATTAATATCGATTTCTTTCATTTCTGACAAAGATATAAATGCATACCTGTCCATACTATAGTCCGATCCCCAGTTTCTTGGGGTTGTGCCT
Organism: Rehmannia glutinosa; assembly: GCA_016081115.2. Classification (NCBI taxonomy): domain Eukaryota; kingdom Viridiplantae; phylum Streptophyta; class Magnoliopsida; order Lamiales; family Orobanchaceae; genus Rehmannia; species Rehmannia glutinosa. The sequence continues at coordinate 42,325,589 of CM071929.1, read as the reverse complement.
CATGAGAAACAAGTGGGAACTTATAGGATTGTATCTACGACATTTTTCGGTTAGTTTATTTATTATGTGTCTCGCATTTCTTGTAAAATTAATAAATCATACTTGTTAACCTATAAACATTTTTCAATGTGTAGGATTCCATACGGCACATATGGAGTCGTATGCATGGTACGGATCCGCCGACACAAGATATGACCCAAAGCGACCATGGGGAGATTCCTCCGGACAGAGCTGGATGAGTTGGTCGGGGTTGTCCGGCCACGGAACTCCAGGATGGGGTAATCCTGGTCCATGGAGTCAGCATCGCGGTATACTTGAATAATTATTTTTTTGGCTAGTTTATTCATTTTTTTCATTCAAAATTTTTGATTATTTGCTGATTTTGTTTTCACCAGGTGTACATGATCGTGAATTTGTCGGGCCATTTTGTCGTGTGCAGATCGGATCTACGTAGAGCCACAAGACATATGTACGACTCAAGACGTGCCCGATACACGGATGATAGTTTTGCCAATCGGCGTGCATCGACACATGTCCCTCCGTCGCATGCTCCCATGTGTACTTATTCGCGCTAGCTTCTACGCCGCCTTAGGTAAGGAGCCTGTCCGTCCGCGAGTGGGAACTTATCCGTAAGCGTAGAAAGATTGTTTTTGCGTAACGACCCCACTAGCCGTGGTGTATTTGCCATACATTCCATCATTAGTTGTATCACACAGAAGATTAATAGGAAGTATGTGGAGCAGTCGATTCCAGAGATAAGGAAGAATATGGCACGACAAGTTTACCAGTACAGTACTGATAGTAGTACTTAGGAGTTGTAGTACATATTGTTGTATATCTTCTAAATATTTTGAGTTATTTAATTAAATATTCATTTTGCATGATTTTTCTTAATTTGTTTAAAAAAACAAGATTTTGTTTACTTTAAATTAAGAGAATTGCAATTAGCAAATAAGAAATCCACAAAAACTACAAACATATTCATAAGAGCAATTGGGACACGATATATAATTAGGCACGATATATCGTGCACCTTATATAATTAGGCACGATATATCGTGCCCCTTATATAATTAGGCACGATATATCGTGCCAAACATAAGACACGCTATTACGTACCAACTATAATAGGGCACGATATATCGTGCCAACTATATATGTCACGATATCGTGCCCGAGATAGTTGGCACGAAATATCGTGCCATATATCGTACGGTAAAGGGCACTACTGACATGATTAACACATTTAGACTCGAGTTTGACTCTTAGTGTGTTTTTCTAGAAAATAGTGTCACATTTGAAATAAACTTTTGCCTAATTTTCATCATCCGGACGTCTTGGACATTTTCTACGGGTATGATCATCTGCTCGGCATATTCCACATTTCTTCTTATTACGCACTTGTCTCGAAGGACCCGGTTGTGTCACTGATGCACTTTCGTGCTCATCGAGCGGCAATGACATAGTGCATTTGACGCAATTGTGGCCAGCACCCCCACACCTTGAACAAATTTGACTCTTACGTGAACGATTACTTGATGATTCAACAGCGGAATGAACTCTACTTTGTCAGGGACGACCGCTTGTCTCGGGTTATTTGGAGGGTTGCATACTAAGTCTCGCACCTCTTGTGGTAGAACCCATTCACTCGGATCGAACTGGTAAAACTTCACCCGCCCATATTTTTTGAAGATTTTCATTTTTATAATAATGGGCGACAAGTGAATAGGTATTGAGGTTCGCTTCCCGCACAAATAAACAAACAATTATTTGAAAATATTGAGCGAATTATGTGAAAATATTGATACAAATTTTAAATTTCTTTATACCTAATTCTGCAGATGCATGGGCGCAAGGCATCAATTCATATTCAAATTCTCGAAAATTTGACGTTCTTTGGGATAAGTCAACCAAATAAGTCTTTGTTCCATCTTTCACCTCGTACTTCACATTACTAAGACATTGTACATCCATTCTACGACCTATCTCAATTGCATCATTTAATCTTTTGGTTGCTTCAAGTGTTAGCTCTTGATCTTTATCATTAGCGGCGGTCGTCGTTCATAAAACCACTTTTCAATAATAGTCCGAGAGCACACTCAAGCCACGAACAAACAGGTAACTTTTCGGCCCATAATAACCGACTATTGAAGCTCTCGGTGAGTTTGATGTCATGAACCCATAACGCCGGACGGGACACTTAACTCGAGACCATCTGTCTTCCCCGCACGTTCTAACTTTTTAAACGCACCCGTCTCACTAGCAACTTTTATGTTTTCAAAATACTTATCATAATCTTCACGGCGGTATGAATATCTTTGCATTCCTAAACATTGCTACTATATGTTGATCGTATTGAGCCAAATTACTCGCAAATGATAAGTGCAAAGCCCATGTGATGCTTCGGGTATCTTTGCTTTTATGGCATTGCGATACTCTTGTCTTGATCGAAACGATCGAGAGATCACGAAGGCAATTATAAGCATCTCTCAAATTGTCTCAAAAACCATGTCCAAGAATCGTCGTTTTCAACATCCCCGATTCCAATGCAAGTGGGAAAATCTGTTCATTACCATCTTTTATGTTTTGCCACAAACAATATTCTCGGTATTTGCCTTTAAGGTGTGTTCCATCAATCACAATAATCGGGTCGGCCATTGTTCGGAATCCAGTGATTGATGCATGCAAAGCAAAAAAACACGACTTGAATCTATTAAAATTATCCGACTTCCATCTAGTTCGATCCAGGGATTCGTTAAATTCAACATGTGTAAGTATCAGGAATTAGATTAAATGACTTGTTGCTATCTCCATATATCAACCCAAAGGCATGATGCTTTGCACTCAACGCAACATTATAACTCATTTTAAGCCCATGTCGCGATTCCAACTCCGCTTATCATATCTCTTGCACGAGCGAGAATGTTCCACTAGTAATCTAGATGCAAAAATACGCACCTACTACTTTAGAATGCACCCGCCTAGATGCATTGTCATTCAAATTTAACCCACATCCATGGTGCTTGTCAAACTTCCCTACTCTCCAAATACCATCCTTTCCATATGCACGCATTCGAAAAGGGCATCGTTCATACTTGCATATTGCATGAAAACGAGTCTTATCCGAGCGTTCAACTCGACACTCGACTTGATTTTCAAGGTGATACATGCCAGTGCGATATCCAATTCAGTTTTGCTCATGTATGTTGCTCCTTGGCGCAATGTCCCACTAGATGCTTCCAACTAGAGGTTCTCTCGGGAGGAAGGCGAAAGGTGCGAGAGTGTACCGGGAATCACCCAACTTCGTCTGTGGGCACTATTGTTTCGTCCATATTGTCTCTATGGATATCCGGATGTAAGTTAACACCCTCTTGGCCTTTGCATCTTGGTTTTGGTTTTCGAAATACTTATCTCCGCTTCACGTCTCCACTCACAAAATTCCTCAAATTCAAAGACGTTCTTTGGTCATTTTCAAATTGATTATTAGCTTCAACGTCGGTACCAACATCACCATCGGTGTAGTTCTCACCAAAATCATTTGAATTTGTAGTTTGCACCATAATTAATGTCATTATTATCACAACCAACATCAAGATCAAGTATTATCACAATTAACATCAGTATTATCACAACCCATATCGGGATAATAGCCATCTTCATTGCTTGGCCTTATCAGTCCCGGACAATTGATATTTGGAACATTAATCGTAGGTGCTAGTGGACGCGGATGATCAATAATTGGAACATTGTTCATATGCATAAAAGGTGCTCCACTAGGCCTTACCGCATGACTATATGGATTGATTTGCGGAAACCGTATTGTTGAAAACCAAGAAGTTGCATGTAGTTGTAATTAGGCCCAATGATCTTGCGACAAATCATTCGACTAGCCATTAGTTGCATAAAACTTCCACCAACACCTTGTTGACCTTCAACGTTCTCAACTCGATTATGCTCGAGGCGGACCTCCCAATACATTATGCGAACTAGTCTCACCCATCGTTTTTCTTTTCGGTGTTACAAAAACAACTGGTAACTCGGTGTTCCCAAACGCAGTTTCAATGTCATCATCGTTTTTCAACTTTAACTTCCCAAGTTTGTTTTAAATATCTACAATAGAATGCATTATACAATCGTATACGCCCTATCAACATCAACAACACCATAAACCTCCTCCAATATTTCACTATAATTCATTTTTAGGTTTAATACGTACAACTTCTTCTTCACCACTTTTATATTCTAAACCTTCCCAATGACCACCAAATCGAATAACAAGAAAGCGAGAGTTCATCTATATACAAAGAAAAAATATTGATAAATGCAAGAACACATAAAAGGCGCATGTTTTGTACTGGGGCACGATATATCGTGCCCTTTTTCGTTGGGCATGATATCGTTCCCTCTATTAGACACGATATATCGTGACTTATATAGGGCACGATATATCGTGCCCTTTATTAGACACGATATATCGTGCCCTATATATTAGGTATGATATCGTGTCTAATATACGGGGGCACGATATCGTACCTAATATATAGGGCACGATATATCGTGTCTAATAAAGGGCAAGATATATCGTGTCTAATATACGGGGGCACGATATCGTGCCTAATCTATGACACGATATCGTGCATTATTTTTCATAAATGCAGAAAATTTTTCCTTTCACAAAACACTTCACATATTTTGCAAATATATTGGTCTTGAACGATTTAAAATCGAATAACTAATTAGGAGGAGAAGAACATTACCTTGTTATTCGATTTTTTGGCACGATTTTGTTGATGAAAGCCCACAAAAATAACTTCTTGAAGAAGAAGAAGAAGAAGAGAGAGAAAAAATGAAGAGCAAAAAAGAAGGGAGTGTTCACAGTTCACGTATGTTATGTATTGGGAGTATTTAATTTCAAGAGAGAGAAATACATATTAAAGGCTTGCATTTAAAGCCTCAAGGGTATTGTGGTAAAAGAACACCAAAAGTGGGTAGAAAACTATATTTTTTATCCTACATGTTAAAAAACTCAATCACCTATCTCAAGTGGGTAATTTGCCCCATTTGCTCTCTCTCTCTCTATCTATATATATATACTTCATGGCCTACTTTCAAGAAACAAAAAATCTTTCAAAATTATAAATAGTATGTACCTGCGGGCCCCTACAGATTTATATTTTTCTTACATGTACCATCCACTTATCGATGTTATAATTTATAAAATAGAAACAAACATTATTAAGGGTGTTTATATATAATTATGAATGATATATATGTAGTTGGACTTATTTGTAATTAGATTAAACCTCAAGGGAGGGTATTTCTTGTAATTAATCTTAAAAATTAACAATAAGTTCAATAAATTTAGCTTTATATATATATAAATATATAGGGATAATTACAAAAATCTCCCTGATGTTCAGGCTAGTTACAAAAAACAAATCCAGAGATTTTTGAAAAGTACAAAAAAAAAACATTGAGGTTGATTCTATTATACATTATCCTCCTTTATAAACAAAAAATATTTCTAAAAACCGCCTTGATAGTTATGGAAATATTACAATTACCCCCTTAAGTTTAAGACTGAAGTAAACTTGACGGAGCTTTTTGTAATTTTGAAACATCTACGGAATTTTTTTGTAATTAGTCCAAACCTTAGGGGGTTTATTGTAATTATCCCATATATATATATATATATATATATATATATAAACAAACTTTTAGCACTACCTTGAGAGATGCTAAAACCATGTTGTCTTAGGAGTCTGAATCTAAGAGCTGTTGAGTACAAATCCGTTTGATTATGATTCTTGAAATCATGATGATATATATGATTTAAGATTTGGTTGATTTTGCCCTCAAAGTGATAAGATATACCCAGCCTTTGCAAGTCATCAATCAACTCCAATTTTTGAACAACCTCCATTTTCTCATCGTCCAACATCATATTCACTTGAAACATAAGCTCAGAAGCCCTTTTCAAGAATCTCTCTTCCTGTAAAGATTGCAAGAATTTTTTTTTTTTTTTGACAAAATTGCAAGAAAATTATTTGAAAAAAGAAAAAACACTACTAATAAATTTAGCGTATATATATAATTAAAAACGTAACATACCTTATATTCGTTGTTCAAAGATTGAACAAAATCGAAATCCCAAATGGGAGGCTTATAGTGTCCAGATCTTCGTGTAGTCGGAATTATAATCAGCTGATCACTATTTGTAGCCTTGCATTGCAATGAGCAACGCCGCCGCCTAAGGCCAGTGGGATCAGCTGATCCATTAATACAACAGACATTAACGTAGTACACTTTCTTCCAATTAGGTTTCCTATCAATGATAAAATTATTCTTAGTAATTGGCTTGTTAGGGATAGCCATAGACGGCATAAATCTAATGGTAGACATTATTGATGATCAATTAATAATAATAATCTAACTGGATGAATTAATAGAGATAGGTATGTAGATACTTTTGATCTGTTGCAAGTAAGGCTATATATAGATGTGGACGTAGCCAGGAATTTTGTTTAGGGGGGCCCAACAATTGTTCTAAAATTTTTGTCTAACCCCGAAATCTTTACTTATAGTGTCATTTGTCCGCCAATATTTTTCTTCCAATTAGACCACGTCTAACCCCACCCAAACTATGCTTAGGCGCTAGGCCCCAGTCTGCTTAGCGTTTTTTAGAACAATGGACCTAACTAACATTAAATAAAAATGAAAAAAAAATACATCAACTCTAAAAATAAAACTATAAATAAATACCAATTTTGATAAAGTCATTGTATTAATTCATACATCTTAATATTAAAAAATAAATAAAAAATACAATTACATCAATATATCATAACATCTATAATGTTCTTCATATTTTGAAATAGTTGCATAATAGCTTTATTGTTAATATTTCTAAAATATCTTCTTCAATGTGTGTTACAAAACGATCATTCAATAACTCATGTCCAATATTGAATTCTTTAATGAAAATTTGATAATTAACCATAAATCATCCCTAAAAAGACAAATAGAGACGCAAGAGAATAATGCAAAAATTCGAGTTCAAGTTTATGATAGAGTAAAAGAAAATGTTCAAAATTTTGAGAAACAAAAAAATTACCAAGACTCAATTTTTCAAGATTAACAAATGGGAAGGGGAAATAAGAATAAAGGATTTGAATACTTTTTTCTTCTATTTTTATATTTATTTTAAGGTTAAAATTTGAAAATACAAAAATACCCCTATTATTTTTAAAAAAAAATTCACGGGGGCCCAGTGCCCCCTTGGCCCCTAGGTGGCCTCGTTAATATAGATGTATGTTTCCTACTTGCATGCACCGATTTAATTATTGGTTGGAGTATGCTCCACTTGATTAACAGCTTAATTAGCTAATATATATGTTTTAGATTTTTTTTTTATCTAAGGAATCTTTATACATATAACATATAGAGCATCTGTCTAGGTCATAATTAATTAAAAAAAATGAATAGTCATATATATTACATATATGATATATGTCCGCACGTCATGTCTGTTAGAGAGATGATCATGACTTTGTCTAGATCCAACTCTATTATAATTTTGTTCTTTCTGATAATTGGCAAATGCACTGTCCCATATATATGCACATTTCAATATTTATTCATTTTTATTTGTTAATTGATATTTTACAAAAATACACAGGAATGCATCTGTTCGTTCATTTCGTAATTTGGTGCTTGAAAAATAGCAATTAATTAACAAATAAAAATGACCAAAGAGTTTGATAGTTAGAAACCATTGATCAAATAATTGTAATGAGCTTAGTTTCTCTCCATTTGTAAAGGGCCAAGCACCCCTTGTGCTTTTTTAATAAAACTCTTTGCCCTATCAACAAAAACAAAGAATGGCTTATATTAAATTATCTGACCAATTCTGCAATAAACAATTGACTTAACGTTTCTCCGTTAGTGTCTTAATGAACATGGGACCAAATTTGTAAGTTTTATGTCTGGTGGGACGTCTAAATTATTATATATATATTTACATATATAATATTTGTATTCCACATTAATTTTTGTATTGTATTAAATGAGTCATATATTAATTGCATAACTTTTAGAAAGACACTCTCATTTATTACATTGTCCCACATTGAATGTTATCAGAGAAGGACAAAATTAAAGTAGGTTTAACTTAGATGAAGTCAACTCTAACATATGGTCTCTATATGGATAAATATTCCATAGAGAGAAAAAAGAAATTAGGGGCATATGTTATTCAATTCATTTCCAAGTCGGATTTGCTGTTCTGCTTTCACAACCAAAATCAGCTTGTCATAAAAAAAAAAAAAAAAAGGGATGCAATCATGAATATCACATCTCTGAATATCTTATTATATATGTATGATGTATCAAGTTATAAACACAAAAAAAATCATAGAGCTAAATACTTTTTTACCTTCCAAACTTTGCCTGGTTTTACACTTTGCCTCCTACACTTCGTTTTGGTTCACTATGCCTCCTGGACTATGAATATTTTTGCTCTTTACCATCTATTAACAATTTTGCCCCTATAATTTTGTAAATAACTTTAAATAGTTTCCAAAATCCATCTAAGCTCCAATTTGTTGCATCTGCCCCCAAAATTTATAAAATTATCATATAATCTAATCAGTATAAATTTTACTCCAAAATAATTTGTTCTCGGAATAATCTATGCATGAGAACCAAACTGGGTCTTTTGATTTTAAGATTGGATATAGTCCATTACGACCATATCAGGCCCAACATGCTTTCGTAAAATTAATAAATCCCTTAAAATTCATACCTTCTTTGACCGAAACAGCACCGGGTGAGATGGCTCGTAACACCACCAGTTTGGAAAATTACTGCCCCTAGACCGTTTGACAAACAGTTCACACTGTTCAACTTCAACCAACAGGGAAGATGATCTATAAGTTATCTGACTCCTTCATCAACTGCTCGGCTCAGCCTTGGTTCGTTTCCTACTCCAGGCGTATAAAGTATTTCATAAACGGGATGAATTAATAGAACATTATGAACACATATTGAAGCAAAAAGCCTCTTTTTTATTAAGAACTTATAAAAATATTTATTACATTAGTAATCTCCTTTTGGGGGGAGAATACTTGTTTAGCCTCTCATATATGAGGCTTGCACTCGTAAATAGATAAACCTTAAAACTTAAACACTCAAAATATTACAAATATTCTCTCAGAATTTATTATAAGAAAACTAAGAAAAATGTTCGATGTCCTCAGCTTCCTTCAACTCTCGGCTTTTATAGATTTGAATCCGGACTTGAAAGGCGGACTCTAAATCTCGTTTGATATGTGACGTCACTGCTTACGTCATATCCTGCATTATTGCCTCGCCAACTGTTTTTCTTTTCTTTCCGCGTGACTCAGCCCATGTGATGTTTGTCGGGGAATCTTTTAAAAATTTGGTTTACGTGGTCCCCGAGGATAACGCGCCTTGTGAGCTGGGCCCTTGTTCTTTCCAGCTGTATGGTCTTGTCGGTCAGGTTTGGGTCAGAATCCTTTCCCAAACTCGGGTTCTTTTTGTTCGGGGGCATGCTTGACAGATCCGATCGATCCAACGGCCAACATACGCGCCATGTTACAGAATTTCTGGTAAGTTTCTTTGCTCGCTGGAATCTTGTTCTCCCAGAGAATTCTTCTCTTTGTTTTGAAAGGTTCCTCTGCAAATTCTGTTGTTGATCCTGTCATTGAATTCAGTAAAAAAGATCTATTTGCTGAATTCTAGAAAAACTTGAATGGATATTTGACTTTGTCCATTTCTGTTAGACAAACTCAAAGATCCCATGCTCGTCGTGTAGAAGCTTCGTCTTCAGAAATTGCTCCTACTAAGACTGGTACTTCTTCCGGTAAAGTTGCCTTAATGTATTTTAAAGCATTTCCATCCGGTCTTCTTAACTTGATGAAATGAAAAGCTTCATTAAAGCTTTTCTTCGCTGGTTCAGGAGCTGCACTGATAAAATACAGTTCTAAAATATCTCATCTGGCCAAGTGTGGATTGTTGGCCCAAGTCTCGTAAACGGCTTCCCATATCCATTTCGGTAATTTTGAAATTTCTGGGAATCCAGGTGATACAGTATAAATTGAAGCTAAAGCTCCAAAAGTATACCATTCTTGAACTTCATTTGGATGACTTCCTGGTTTCATCCAAATTCTAGGATACTTGCCTGAGATATCAACCATTGTTTTTTCTGGGTTAATACCTCTTTTTGTAACTTCTCCCATTGTCGTTGATATACCTGCATTGGAAAAATCTTAATATCGCCAGTTTGAACCTTAGATTTGCCTGTCTATGGCCTAAGATTCAACTCACCCTCTTTTACCCCAGAGGTGCTGGGTTGACTTGAAGACTCGAGTTGTGACACTGGAGCTTCAACATTCGTTACAGTTTGTACACCCTCAGGGGATGCATCACCTGCAACACTTATGATTATGGTACTTGAATCCATAATCTCCAGGTTAGAGCCACGTTCTCTATTCGCCCCTTTTTGCATCGTAGGAGATGCGACCTAGAGGTGAGGCACTTGCAGCACTAAGAACAATTGTCCTTGAGCGAATCGACATGCTCGTATTTGACTAGAAATGGATTTACGGTCACTGTTGAAGTCGCCCGGCAACTTCCGCATTGAGACATAACATCCCAAAATCTCGTTCTAGACTCTCCAGGTTTTCAATGAGATGTCTTACTCATTTAAGGACCTCGTCAGCAACGCGTTCTTCCATCTCGTGTCAAAAAATCTGCAAGAACATTTTCATGAGATTTTATAATGGCAATATCATAATCATAATATTGACATTCAAACTTGCCATCTAAGTAATCTAGCCTTTTCGGTTTTGATTCAATTTTATTTTTTAAAAGCCTTCGACACTTGAATTATAAATTTTTAAAGTAAACTTTTTAGCCAAGTAAAAATAGAGGCCATTTTTTGAAAGCCTTTCATCGCAAAGAATTCTTTTTCGTTGATATGCCATTGATTCGCTTCACTGCCTCGTAAAAAAAGATCTGCAATATCTCTGATAGCATTTCGCCATTTGGTGTGGCTTTTGTAAGAACAATCGCCCACCAATAATCACCGGCATCCGTGTATAGAACCGATTCATCTTCATCTTGTGGAATTGCAAGTTTTGGAAGCTTTTACAAACTTCTTTAAGCCGCTTTATTCTTCGATGTTCATCTTCCCATTTGAATGTAGCATCTTTTTTAGCAATGGACTAAACACCTTTCTCGTAATGTCTAGATTGTTTATGAACATTCAAAAAGTTAACAACTCCAAGGAAACTCTGAAGTTGCTTCTTATCCTTTAGGGTATCTGGAAATCCTTGTATCTTTTCCACCAATAATCACTGGCATCCGTGTATAGAACCAGTTCATCTTCATCTTGTGGAATTGCAAGTATTGGAAGCTTTTTACAAACTTCTTTAAGCTGCTTTATTCCTTCTTGATGTTCATCTTCCCATTTAAATGTAGCATCTTTTTTTAGCAATGAGCTAAACATCTTTCTGTAATGTGCTAGATTGTTTATGAACATTCCAGCAAAGTTAACAACTCCAAGGAAACTCTGAAGTTGCTTCTTATCCTTTAGGGTATCTGGAAATCCTTGTATCTTTTCCACAATATGACTTTGTAGGATGATTCCAGATTCATCGATTTCAATTCCGAGGAATTCAATCTGTCTTGTAGCAATCACTGGCTTCTTTTCTGAAAGCACTAATCCTTCCTTGTGGCAAACATCTGAAAATATTTCCAAATGCTTAAGATGCTCCTTCATGTTCTTTGATGCGATAAGAATGTTATCGATATACACGAACATGAAACTGAAATAATCTTTGAAAAGATTATCCATCTTCCTTTGATATATCTGGGGTGTGTTAGCCAATCTCATAGGCATCACGTTCCAAATATAGTGTCCTTGTGGTGTGGAGAAAGCTATGAACTTCTTACTTTCTTCCTCCATCTTAATCTGATAGAATCCAGACTTGCAATCGAACTTTGAGAATATCTTGGCAATTTTGATACAGTTAACCAGATGTTCTCTATTTGGGATATAGTATCCGTCGAACTACAAAATGTTATTAATCCCCTTGTAATTAATAACAAGTTTTGGCTTTCCTCTTTTGATTTCTCCATGATTTCTGACTAAGAATCCTGGACTGCTGTATGGAGAAACCCCTGGTGAAATCAACTTAAGGTCAAGATGTTCCTTAAGTATTTTCTGCATATCCTCACGATCTTCCTGGTTCATAAGGATTGGTTTGAATCACACGAACTCGTACTCCTTTCCTGGTTTAACCTTCAAGGATGCTTTGAGCTCGTTCTTGTCCCACCATGCCAAGGATTTTCATTGTAATTCCTCTGGATCTTCTTCTTGATATCCTCGAGTGATATTTGCTCTTCTATGGTAACATCACTCTGTGGATTCTCCCTTAGACTCATCATTAATTCTGCAATAGCCTCTGGAGATACTCGTTCTTCTCTTTGTACTCTGAATGAATACAAGTTATTATCCCATAGTTTCTTATCTTTGTGGTTTGAACCAAATTGTCTAAAGGATAATAATGCTTCACCAAATTTCCTTCAATTTGCCATTTTCGGATTTCGAAGTTTGGCTTCATCACCATGCTTGCTGCGAATATTAATAGGCATTTTTTTGTAAAATGCTTCCCGCAGACGCTGGACAATAATCTTATGGTCACATAAAGTTGTGAAAATAAGTCTTCTTGTCTCATTCTCCTGTGTAAATCTTTTAAATGTTTGTAGGAAATTGTTTCCTAGCAAAACATCTGCTCTGTATCATGGAAATAGATTGGTGGCATTTTCACTTTGTACCACGGGAAGTCGCCCGCGCCTCCGATCATGATTTCTGCTTGTTTAATTCCTCTGTTAAGAATAAGAATTCTTTTAGAGAAATCCCTTCCTGCAATAGCTAGTAAATCTTCTCCAATTTCTTTAGGAAAAACATCCGATTTTGCGATACATATTCCGGTGCCTGAATCAATATAGCGTGAAATAAATACTGCCTTGTATTCAGCATATAGCATTCCGATAGAAATGTATATGGAGAATGGGCTAGTGGTCATCTGATTCTGTATCTTTTATCAGCCACTGTAAATTCCATTCCATCTTGTAATCTTTCCCAAGGTTTATGATCCTCAAGAAATTCAATACCCAGTATTAATTGTTCTGGGATTTTTCCCGCCATTCTGTGATAGTTAGCTCAATTTCACCCATTTTTAAGGCTTCGATACCTTCCAACTATAAAGGTGTTGGAGATAATATAGAACATCACAAGGAAAAATATTATCCTTTTGAGTAATGTCGAATATTACTTCAACTTCTCTCCATCCTTCTGGACATTTCAGCTCTCCTTGTGTTTTGATGACATCTGGGATTTGATGAACTGTACTCGGTCTCTTTTCTTCCCAATGGCTACTGCTTATCATTCTGTCTTATTGGAAAGACATCCTTCTTGGCTCAACTCTAAGACTCCGACTTTTGTTGAAGACTAATTGATCTTGAATTTTCATATCGATCTCCTTTATGGTTGGAGACTCAATAATCTCTGGTAGAACCACCCTCGCAAAGTCCTCAAAGATTTTTTGGACTTCAATAAATTCTTTTCTCAAGAATACCTCTGAATGATGTGTATTTGAGAGAGCATAGGAAATCTTGTATATGATCGAGTAGGGTCTATTCCCTTCTTTCATCAAATCATCTCTTTTGAAATCTTGATAAAGGGTTAGAACTCTGTTGAAAATCTCGATCTCCCAGATTGTATGCAATTCTAGAATATACATTAAATGCCAATTTTCCTGCATACAAATTTCCTGTGATCGCTCCAATGCATGAATCCTTGAGATTTGAGATTCGCTTGTCAAAGAGAGCAAGATTGAGTGGCGAATCTATCCCTTCCTTGAATGTCGCCTTGATAATAACTCTTATGGCTCCTATATGAATCCATGAAAGTGTGTTGGCAACATCTCTTTTGACTGTGCTTTTGATCTACTGAATTTCTTTGTAAGGGATCAATTGCATCTCGATCAGGTTACCAGTGAATTTCATCGGGATGGCAAATTCTCCGGTAGTTACTCTATGGATAATTTGGTATCTTCTATTACGAAACCCAATTTTATCCAAAGACTTTTCCATAGCTCCAATTGTAAATCCGTCATAGATCTGAAGCTTTGGATCTTCCTTCATAATTCTCATAAGAGTCTTATGAGAAATCGTAGTGTGAGAGAGGAATCCTGACATATCCTTCCTGACCGTTTATTGAAGAAATTCTTCTTTACTCTGATTCTGAACTGGATTCATTCCATCGTCAGAATAAATTTCTTCTTCGTATATGCTTTCATCTGAGGGTAAATCCTCAAATTGATACACCTGGATCAAATCTTGATAATAGACAGCTTTTTAGAATTTTTGTGTAGCTTCAAACTGTCTGACTTCTCGTTTCTGATTCTCTGGACAATCCGTTGAGATATGCCCTCTCGCTCCGCAAGTCCAGCAATTACAGTCTTTAAAACTTTCATTAGCTCTGGTGTGAGCTCGCCTGAAAGTTCTTCGTCCCGATGTTCTCGCTGGTGCTTCCTGGTTAGAACCTCGATGAAGAGACTCTCTCTTCTTGGTCTTTGGTCTTTGCCCTGACTTGTAACTGCGGGCCTTTTGTTTTGACCAAAACCTTCTAGGTCTCCATGAAGACCTACTTCTTTTGCTGCTTTCCCGGCGGTATGAATGGCTTATCTCCTTCTTCTTCTTATGCCGCCGTGGTTGACTTCCCACAACTGTTGGGATATCATCGTCTACGCAACATAGAGGAAATGCTTTGTTAATTCCTCGTAATCTATTGTAATTCAGATATAGTCTTTGCTCGATAGCACTATTCAGATAGCTTGGCTTTTAGGAAAGACATTCTTCTAGACACTGTATCCAAATCAGCTGAATCCTTGTATTCTCTGATAAGCATTTCTCTCCAGGGACTCGGAATCTTTGCAAAGAATAGTTGCGAAGCTTCTTTGTCTCCAATCTTGGATTTCCACCGGTACTCGGTGAACAACTTGATATATTCGTCAATATGACAAATATCATGTAACTCGAGGCTGTTGAGGGCTTGTTTATATCTTTTTCTTTTTTCTTCTTCTAATCCCTCAAAGTAGCCTGTGCCGATAAAATTGATTTTAAATAATTTTGCCATATCATCGACAATTCCTTTTAAGCTGTGTCCGCGCTTTTCATATTTGCTTCGGTCATATCCCATGCAATTCTTACAGATCCTTCAAGACTCATTTCTAGAAGTAAAATGAATCCTTTTTTCGTAAGATCGAGGGTACCTGCTGCAATCCTCATAGTTGATGCCCATTTATCAATAAAGACTTCTCGATTTTTGAAATCTGGGATATCCATATTTAGCATCAACCCATATGGATGTATCGGGTCAAGATGCGATCTTCCATATGACGTCTGATAAATATTTGGCCTTCTAGAAGGTAGTCGAGTTCCTGTAAGAGATGGTCGAGCTCCTGTTCCTGAAAGTGGTTCACTCTCTGTGGTGAAATCTCCAACGTGATGCATTCTCTCGTCCTGGATTCCATTTGAACCTACACTTTCTGCGACGTTAGGATTTACTGGTGGCGGTGGTGGAATTGGTCTACCTTGTGGGTCATAGGTAACCAAAGTCGATCCGTCTCGGCGTTCATCTTTAAATCTACAATACATAATCCCGCCAAGGATTCTGGTCATGTAGATCTTTAAGATTTATCTTTTCCATATCCATCCTTTTAATTTATGATGGATTTTCCTTTGATGATAGCAATGAGCTTTTCATCATCCGTCATTTTTCGTACCACTTCGGTTGGTTTCCCCTTTTGGTGTAAAAAGTGGTATCGCCCCAAAATCGTACGCTTCTTTTCCTCCAGGAAGAATTGGTCTGTCTCCTCCAAGCTCTTTACTCGTTTGAATATCATGAAGGATTTCAAGAGTTTCTTTCGATATTTCACCATCGTCTCCATCCGGTTTTGGATATGATGCACTTGTGTAGGTAAATGAATATGGCGGTTGCCATAATGCACTGCACCGTGTTCGGACTTCCCTAATATCTTTTGAGATCTTAGATGTGTCCCAGGAAGTATCTCGTTCATCTTTGGTACTCCATCGGGGAATCATGATTTTGATGAGCATTCTCATGGACTTCACGATGATTCATCGATATACATATAATATCGATTTATCGTAAGGAAACTCGGATAATATCTTTGCTTATCTTTTTGCGGTGTCTCGAGGGTTCTATCGGCTCTCGCTGACGTTCTTTTTCAACATATTGGTTGTTCCAATATGCTATATTGTCCTGGTGTTCTTGTGCATACATCGTCAAAATTTGACGATATGTCCTGTATGGTAAACATCTTGGACAATTGTCCAGATCCATATTCTCGGATAAATCCTCCTCACCAATTGTTAATTACATAAATATAATAAATATAACTAAAAATTCTTAATAAACCTAGGCTTTGATACCAATTTTAAGGATCGCAAAACCCAGTTGGAGTAAAGATAGAAGATACAATAAATTTTATAAAGTAGGAGGTAATCTGCAACAATTTCAAAGTTTAGATAGGAGTCTGGAATTAACATATATGTTTATAGGGGTAAATTTGGAATTTTAGGCGAAGTGCAAAATTTTAAAAGGTTGAGGAGGTAAAGTATACCAATTTAAAGTTTTGAATATATAGTGTAAAACTTATCATAGTTCGGGAGGTTCTCGCTATTTACCCCAAAATCATATATTTTTAGCTAATTAAGCTGTTAATCAAGTGGAGTGCTCCAACAAACTACTAAATTTTTTTTTTGTTTTTTTTTTTTGAGAATCAACAAACTACTATATTAAGTATGTGCAAGTGTATTAATTTGACTCCGATAGGATGGCGACCGTAAAACTAATATAACATTAAAAGGAGTTGGAATAACCTTTGGCACCCAGGGAAAGACCATTTGACAAATGCTCATTTTTCGTATTTGCTATTTTCAATTTGGTTTTCTTTTACCTTTATAGTGGTGGTAAAACAAATTTTTTTATAAGTTATTTCAAGATCATGCTATGTGGACCATAGAGAAGTTAGAGGGTGTTTGGCTAAACTTTTAAGCTCATACATCTTAGAAATTATTTTTAGAACTTATATTGGTCATGTTACATGATGTACATGTTGATTTTACTATATCAATTATGTAATGGGATATGACTAGAGCAACTATCTCAACTCATCGTCGTCTCATCGTATTTTCCATGCAATTGGAAATACTTATGATGATAATGGTTTTGGAATTTCATCTCATTTCTCCTTCGTATGAAGGTTGCGTCAGGAAGGGCATCCGGCGTAAAACTTTGCCACTTTGTCTTTTGTGTGAATTTGTGGTGTTAACTAATTTTAGACAATTAATTGACACTATAAACTTCACACCACCGACCCCACATAGTGGGATAAGGTGCAGTTGATGATGATGATGAAGATGTTAGATATTATTGTAAGAATAAATTGTTAAGTTTTTTTTGGATAAAATAAGATGATGTAGTTTTTAAGATGTTAGTTATGGCAATTAAAGAAGGTTGTTAAAATAAGATCTCATTTTAAAAAAAATAGGGTTGCCCAACTTTTTTAAAAACAGCTTATAAGCTCATGTTGACATCTTATTTTTGGAACTTATAAGATCTTTTTTTTTAAAATACCAAACAAATTTAAACAGCCTATAAGCTCTCAAATCTGATAAGATATTTTGAAGAATTTATAATCTCAGCCAAATAGGTGTATAATTTGATTGATAAATCGAGCCTGAATGATTAACCAAGTAGGGTTCGAGTAACGTGGTCTTTTTATACATATATTTATTAATTAGGTCGAATTTAAACGAGTTTCATATTTTACGTAACAAACAAATTCGTTGAAGCTTTGTTTATTAATTAACAAATCAAATTGAAATGAATTATAACAACTACGGCTCATTTGGCATTATTGATGGGATTTATATAAAAATTAAGGATAAAGTATGATAGCACTGTTCATGATTATATTGTAGTGTTTAATTTTGTGTTTGGGATTTGATACAAAAATTAATCCTTTTCCAATGTTCCTTTGTTTGGGATTACTGATTATACCGGATAATGTGACGAATTACTAATTTGCCCTTAATGAACCAAATAATTCTTCAGAGATTATATTGTAGATCGAACCTCAAATTTTTTTTACGAACCTGCAAATCGAACCAGAGGAAGAGAATCTGCAAAAAAGTATTTATGTCACCAAAATCGTAATAATTAAATGAAGGAGGGACAAAAGCGTACAATCATCTATGAAAGGAGGGGCAATGATGACATTTTAAAGGATGGATAAGATGGTATAAAATTATAACACCCCCAACCCCCTGATTTCCTATCATGTGAATTGTGGAAAAAGTACCCGGCTTTATGATTTATATTGGGCCGACAGAAAAATTCCCAAACAAAATATAACGTGTGAAAAGGCTCACTAACCAGTGTTTTCAAGAATCCCAAACGAGCCGCTAGTATATTATATCGAGTATCAAATAATTTTAATGAATTTTCATTATTGTCATCTACCATAAGTTCGTATCATTTCCAAATCAAGAGTTGTAATTGGTGGATGGAATTATTTAGAGTCGGCAAAATTAGTTCAGTCAACCCGCATATATGGCTAGACTGGGTTTTATTTTTAGCGACCTGAAAAAGACTGGACCAAATGGCCCAAAACCTGTCAAACCCGAATAGCTGACCAAAAAAATACAATTGTTGGATTAGATTTAGCACAAAAACTGAAATTTTGGCTCAGCTGCAGACACGGATCCACCTTTCCAATTATGGGGGTACAAGCCCCCATAACTATTTTTTTTCTTTTTTTAACTCTTTATTATTTATTTATAAAAGTTTTATTTAATTAGGTTAAAACAAAAAACAAATCATTCTTCAGAAAAGAAAAAAAACAAATCAAGTTTGCATTTTTCAAAAGCAAAGTATGGCAATTTTATATAGTTTTTTATTTTCTTTTTAATTTTTTATTATTTAATGCTATATTTTAATTAGGTTAAAAAATCAAGTGTGTCCCTACTAAATATTTTTTTGATGTAATTTATAATCGTATTTATCGTGTGTCCTATTTTATAAAAGTTTTATTTAATTAGGTTAAAACAAAAAATAAATAACTGTGCATTTTAAAAACAAACACATTTTTATATTTTGTTTTAGTCTTATTTTTAATTTTTTATCATTTATTTAATGTTGTATATTAATTATATTAAAAAACCAAGTGTGTCCCTACTAAGTTTTTCTGATGTAATTTATAGATGTATTTATTTTGTGCCCCCTTTACAAAATATTTCTGGATCCGTCCTACCCGGCTGACCCATACCAATTTTTTCATTTGCCATGTTGGGCTAGGGTCGGCATGGCCTAGCCATGATATGAGCTCGAGAATTATTTAGTCAAAATATTGCAACTACCGAGTACTATCACATGGGTGATCGAATCATGGTTCGAATGGTCATGATTGACTAATTTGATTTGATCCACAAATTAATAAGTATTGCGATTGCACTCATGAGCAGGGGTGGCCAAATGAAATCAAAATTGGGTTATAAATCGGAACCTGAATCGTTGTCAATAGTTCTGGAACTATTGACTGGTCAACGATTCCAAAATCTGAACCATGTAATCTGGTCCGGGTCCAGTACCTTGGTCCCAAAAATAATGGAACCGATGGTTTTAACCATTACTTAGAATCGTTGATGGAACCATGGTGGAACCGGTGGTTAAAATGCCAGTTTTGAGGTTAAAATCGACGATTTTTTAATTATTTTAATTTGGTAAAAGTATGCTAGAAGATATATGTTAAATATTTATTATGATTTTTATATTCGTAACTACATGAGACATGTTTTAAACCAAATGTTGTAAGCGAATTACGTGAACTTTGATTCATCTATACTCCAATAGTATATATATGCAGTTTAATAATGTTATTAATATTAAGTACAAAACTTAATTGAATATTAAGTCAAAGTCTTTTTCTTTCTTTTCTCTTTTTTTTATAACTGGAATTTATCAGCCATTAAAAAAAATAAAAAAATTATCAAAAGATAAACAAACGGTTCCTGTTAAAATCGGAACCAAAACCGTGAAGAAATTGGGTTCCAAACCCAATGGTTCCAGTTTGGAACCGTAACTGTGAGACAATGGTTCCGGTTCCAATTTCTCCAAAATGAGGAACCAAAATCAGCAGTTCCGAAACCATTAAGGCTACTCCTACTCATGAGTGGTTATTAATTGCTTTGTGCATAAAGTGGTCATTTTTTTCTTTTAATAGATAGATCATCTCATATTCATTTTTTTGCAAACAGTATTACTATAACTGTGGGGTGTCAATTTTTGACAAGACACAATAACCTCGACACCTAATTTAATACTTAATTTAGCAAGTACAACGACAACCCTAACAAAGGTTGGGGTCAAAAATAGACCAGACACGGTTAATACGGGAAATAAATAGGTCAAGTCAGGTCGACCTACATGTCGACACGATTGACCCATTTAATAACCAATTTAATTTTATAGTGACATATTAGTTTTATTGATGTTTTAGTTGGTTTTATAATGATGGACAAATTATTTAATGTATTTTCTAATAATTTAATGTATTTTTGTTTGTAACTTTAGCTTTTTTTTCATTTTTTTATTTTTCTGTTAACTTTAAATTATATAAGTATTTCATGTCATGTCGGGTTACTCGTGTCATAAACGGGTGGTATTCGTGTTGTGTATCTTGATACGAATAATTAAATGGGTCATGTTCATGTTCATGTCAAACCTGTAATACCCATGCCAGAACATGACCAACGAACGCGAAACACGACACGATTGACACTCATAACTATAAGAGTATCCTAAAGAAACTCTTTATTAATTGAAAAATACTTGTTATTCATCCATGAAAAACCATCTCCAACAAAATATTTATTTTAAATTTAAATTTTGAGAATGAATTTTCATTCTAAACAAGAATGCATGTGTTCGACAATTTCATAATTAATTTGGTGCTTGAAGATAACTTTATTTTATTTTATTTTATTTTTAAATAAACATACACTACAATAAAATTTCAGTTTACTGACAAAATTTACCGACAGAAATGATTTTGTGACTAAATTTTATAATTATCTACAGACCTATAAAAAAAATATCATTTTTCCCCAAATTATACCGACAAATTACCGACAGTTTTTCAATTACCGACAAATTATCTGTAGATATTTACCAATAGTTTTAGATTCAAGAGGTAAATATTTTACCTACAATGATTTTACTTATATTTTATAATTTTCTTAATATTTACCTCAAAGGTAAACTGATTTTTATTGCAGTGATAAGTTAAGTGAGACAAATAAATCAACTACATTGCCCAATGCCCATACATGCATCAAGAAGTATTCAATCGCGGTACTACACATTTAACTAATCTGTTGGTTGGAATTAAGTAATCAAATAAGCCAAAGTAAACTATCGGCCTGCAAGACCAATTATATATTAAAGGCCACATGATTAATTTATTTATTGTAAATAAAAAATGTGATTAATCAGCAAAGGGACTCTATAGATGGTCTTGTGATACAGTTCCAAAGTACTAAAAGAGAAAGGGAAAAGAAAACACGATTATTTACAAGATATTATAATATATATATATATAAGGGCGGATTCAGGATTTACGGTTGAGGGGGGCCAACTTGGATAATAACGATCGGTAGACACGAATACTCACACATGTTCGGATATTAATGGGATGGTACGGTTAACTTTTTCCAGGTTTGGGATTCGAGTAATATATATGATATCTTAATGGAGTTTGAGATGAGTACAAATAGTATTAATATCACAAATTTTGAGTAGAGATAATCGAGCTCTAGCAGCTAAAAAACGAATTATCAACCATATATATATTGTATCAAAAAATATATTATCATTATATCACAAATTTGCATCGATGTTCATAGTTAAATTAAATATTTTAAAATACACAACTAAATTCTAATCAAGAGTATACTCCATAATTTTAAATAGTATGATATAAATATCAAGATCCATACAATAGTTTATTCAAACTTAAAAGTAATAATTATAGGCTTGTCTGATTTACAATAAATGTT
Organism: Rehmannia glutinosa; assembly: GCA_016081115.2. Taxonomy (NCBI): domain Eukaryota; kingdom Viridiplantae; phylum Streptophyta; class Magnoliopsida; order Lamiales; family Orobanchaceae; genus Rehmannia; species Rehmannia glutinosa. The sequence goes on along the minus strand of CM071929.1, from coordinate 42,303,356 downwards.
ATTAATCAATAATTTGGATTGGAGACAAAAATACTAAAACACTAAAATACTACATATACATATATTGATACACATATATATTATATATAAGAAAAATACAATGTTATCAAAACAAGAGAGCATATTATCCAGAAACGGACAAAATTAAAGTAGAGTTTAATTTAGACGAAGTCAACTCTAACAGATGCTCTCTATCTGGATAAATATTCCATAGAGAGAAAAAAGAAATTAGGGAATTATGTTAATCAATTCATTTCCAAGTCGGATTTGCTGTTCTGCTTTCACAACCCAAATCAGCTTGTCATTAAAAAAAAGGTGCAATCATGAATATCACATCTCTGAATATGTTATTATATATGTGCCAAGTAAACACAATATATATATATATATATATATATGAGCAAGTCTCTTGTTAGACGGTCTCACGGATCTAAATCCGTGAGACGGACCTCCTAAGGGCTCCGTCTTGAGAACATGAACCATGAAAATAAATTTAAAAATAATAATGAACCATGAAGAAACAAAAATAAACCCTAAAAACATGAACCATGAAGAATAAACCCGAAAAACAAAAATAAACCCAAAAAATAAAAAATAAACCCTAAAAAAAACTAAAAATCCTAAAAACCCAAATCAATTAAAAATAAACCCAAGAAACAACATAAACCCTAAAAAACAAATATAAACCCTAAGAAAAATAAAATATAAAAAAAAAATCTTTAAAACTTTGTGTAAGGTCTCCGTCTCACGGATCTAAATCCGTGAGACCGTCTCACGCAAGTTTTTGCCTATATATATATATATATATATATTTAGCAAATTAAGCTGTTAATTAAGTTGAGTGCTCCAACAAACTACTATATTAAGTATGTGCAAGTGTATTTGACTCCGATAGGATGGCGACCATTTGACAAATGCTAATTTTTCATATTTTCTATTTTCAATTTGGTTTTCTTTTACCTTTATAGTGGTGGTAAAACCAATTTTTTTATAAGTTATTTCAATATCATGCTATATGGATCATAGAGAAGTTGATTTACTTGTTAAGAGACTGGTGTCCAGTGGGGATGTTAATTGCCTTTTTTCTGATTGTTGCTTGGATTGGTTTTAGATTCATTACGATCGGCCAATCAGTTCCTTTTTTGCAAAATCAAATTATTATACATGTCTTGAAATTGTGGACTCCATAATTTAGTTCGGGCAGTTCAATAAAATAAGACATTTAGTTCACATTTCAATATTATCAATAAGGGTAAATTGCCAAATTGGTCCTATAACTATGGACAGTTTGCAATTTTGGTCTTATAAATATTGAGTATGCAAAATTAGTCTTGTAAGTTTAAAAGTTTTTGCAAAATTGGTCCTATAAATTTTACACCTAAGCGATTTCAGTCCTATAAATTTTGAGTTGTTGCAAAATTGGTCCACCGGAATAATTTCATATTTTCATAATATCAATTATACCCTTACTCATATCAATGCCTAATTAGCTGTTTTGCCTAAAATGGTATCAGAGCCTAGGTTTATTAAGAACTTTTAGTTATATTTATTATATTTTTGTAATTAGCAATTGGTGATGAGAATTTTCTTCGAGAAAATGGATCTGGACAATTGTCCAAGATGTCTACCATACATGACATATCGTCAAATTTTGACGATGTATGCACAAGAACACCAAGACAAGATAGAATATTGGAACAATCAATATGTTGAAAAGGAACCTGTAGGAGCCGATAGGGAAACCTTGAGACACTGCGATAGACAAGCAACATATTATCTGAGTTTCCTTACGGTAAATCAGATATTATATGTTGATATGCTGAATCGTAAGGAAGTAGTCCATGAAAATGCCCATCAAAATCATGATTCCAGATGGAGTACTTGAATGGAACGAGATACTTCCAGACACATCTAAGTTCTCAAAAGATCTTAGAGAAGTCCAAATTAAAAGACGGTGCAGAATTATGGCAACCGTCATATTCATCTACCAACACAAGTTCATCACATCCAAAACCAGATAGAGACGATGGTGAAATATCATAAGAAAACTCTTGAAATCCTTCAGGATATTCAGAAACGAGTCAAGAATCTGGAGGACAAACCAAGTTCATTTGGAGGAAAGAAACATATTAATTTTGAAACATTACCACTATTTACACAAAATGGAAACCAACCGAAGTTGTACGAAATATGAGATGATGAAAAGCTTATCGCTATCAAAAAATGAAAATCCGTCACAAATTAAAAACTGATGGATATGGAGAAGATAAATCTTAAAGATCTACATGACCTTGCTGATACCTTCACAAGATTAGGAATTGCAGATTCAAAGATGAACGCAGGAGATGAATCAGTTTTGGTTACACTTGACCAACATGGAAGACCACCTCCACCACCACTAGTAAATCCCAATGTTGCAGAAAATACGGTCTCAAATCATAGAGATGAAAGAATGCTCACGTTGGAGATTTCACTACAAGGAGAGATCCTATTACAGGAACTCGACAACCTTCCAGAAGGCCAATTATATAATACTCATTATGGAAGATTGCACCTCGATCCAATACATCCATATGAATTGATGCTAAATCTAGATATCCTAGATTTTAAAAATTGAGAAGTTCTTATTGGTGAATGGACATCAGCTATGAGGATTGCAGCAGGTACCCTCGATCTTACGAAGAAAGGATTCATCTTACTCCTCGAGATGAGTCTTGAAAGATCTGTAAAGATTGCATGGGATATGACCGAAGTAGATATGAAAAGCACGGTCACAGCTGGAGAATCATTGAGAGAAATTGTGGATAATATGGCCAAATTATTCAAAATTCATTTTATCGGCACAGGCTATTGTTAAGTCAGTTTTATACCAATGAATTGAGTGCTCTAGACTAGGCTTGGTGCCGATTTTTCGGGTATTTTAGTGTCGTTTGAGTCGAGTTTGTGTCATTTGGTGTCGTTCGAGAATCGGGACTAATCTTGAGAGCTGAAATTATTCAAAAATGATGAAAAACGTGTTTGGGAGGTGAAGATCGCATTTTAGAAGCAGAAAAAGGGAAAAATATCGAGCAAGACGGAGCGCCGCAGCGCCAAAGCCCCCGCGGCGCGGCGCGGGGGCTGAAATTGGTACAAGGGTTGAACATTGGTGGGCGCTGCAGTGCCCATACATAAGGGCTGGTGATGCGTAATGTAAAGACAAAGACGAGGAAGACAGCGGCTGCTGGCCACGGCCAATCAGCAAGAAAGAAGAGACGATGCGGCAAAGAAGAGAGAAAAAGAAAAAGCCACAGAGAGAGAGAGTCTAGCGCCGGCGCCAACGAGCAAAGCAGCAGACAAGGATGGGCGTGCTGCGGCATGCGTTCAATGTTGCCAGCTTGGCGTTAAGCTGACAGCAAGATAAAAACAGAGCGCCACACGCGCGTCGATACACAAGATGTGGGCTAACGGGGCTGAACGTGGGCTTATTATTTTTAGGCCTTTTTGGACGAATTTTCGAGGGTTTAACACCTATAAATACGATAAGTGATGTACAAACAGAGGGTCGGACATTATTTTGAGCACAACGCAAGGCAAGAGATACGGCTAGGGTTTGGGACGGCAATTGGAGGCACTTCTCGTCAGAGAGAGGAGAGAATTCCTTCTCTTTTCTTCTCAATTCTTTCTTTGCTTTTCTTTGTCGATTTTTGAGATGTATAATTATTTCTCCATGAGTTTTTGTACATCCATTATGAGATAAACCCATCTTTCTGGGGGATTGATGTAACTTACGTTTGAACCTATGTTTTGATTTTCAGTTTATGAAATTTGCATGTTTATTAATCTATTTGTGCTATTTGATTTGATTGCATCTGGATTATCTGATCAATAATTTAGATTATTTAGCGTGTTTGATTTGACGCTCGAGAGAGGTAATTGAACGCCTGGCATAGAATAAAAAACCTAGGGTTTCATAGAATCGAGAGATTTATGAATCTTTTGAAGCCTGTGATAGAATATTCATTGAGCGTATTAGGGTTTAATTTATGATTTTTATAGAGATATCGAAATCAGAAATTGGAACCTAGAATCACTTGGCACTCGAGAGAGGAAGTGATAAACGGTAGGAATATTGGCTTATAGATTAATAACTTGTGATTAATAAACTGGATTGAAAACATAGGGGATAACAAGGTGAAATCAACCCTCTAGAATTCATCTTCTAGGTGTTTGATTAATTGTCTGAACCATTTATTTGCTTATTTTTAGATTTCTTTTTAGTTTAGTAAATTCTCATCTCTTTTCGATTTCTAGATAGAATTAAGCTATTTTAATTATAGTACTTAGTATAAAATTTGATAACAATCCCTGTGGAGACGATAGCCCTAATTTCAAAACCTATAATAAAACTTGACACCGTACGCTTTATGTAAGATTTTCACGATCAAGTTTTTGCGCGTGTTTCTTGGGATTGTTTTATCCTATTTTAAACTAATACTATTACCACGTAGTTTTAATCCTAATCTAGACTAGTATAGGAATTATAATTTTGTTGTTCTCATTTGACTTGTCTGTTTATGCGAGATTCCAAAGATATTAATTTGCTTCCTTTTGATCCGGTGATTGAATGGACACTTCGAGCAATCCAAGCAAAGAAAGCGGCCGAGAATCGAACAATGGCGGAAAAGCGGGGGACGATGAGAATAACAAATCGGGTCGTGAATGTGCCACCACACTGAGGCACGAAAGGGCAATCCGGGATTACTTTACGCGACCGCGGAACGAAATTACTCTGAATTGTGCGCCAGCCCATAAATGCAAATAATTTAATTGAAACCGGGCCTCATAAGCATGGTTGTGAGAATCGATTTGGGGAGTCCAGTGGATGATCCGAATACACATCCGCCACATTCTTGAAATTTGCGACACCATCAAGATGAATGGTGTGACCGATGAGGCCATTCAATTGAGGCTTTTCCCGTTTTCACTCGGGAATAAGGCCGGCGGTGGTTCTGAGACCTTCACCCCCTGGGAGTATTACAAGGTGGGATGATCCGACTCAAAAATTCTTAGCAAAATTTTTCCCTCCCAAAGAAGACACTCCAACTAAAGAGCGAGATAGCCCAGTTCCAACAGATTGATTTTGAGCCGTTATACGAAGCTTGAACGATTTAAAGATCTCATTGCGGAGATGCCCACAAACACGTATATGCGAATAGATCGGCGAGAGGTTTGATATTTCTACAATGGGTGTTTGAATGGGAATACGAGGACGATACTAGATGCGGCATCGGGAGGTACATTGATGGCTAAAACACCGATCGAGGCCTTACTTTACTTGAAGAAATGGCCACAAACAGCTATCAATGGCCCTTTGAGAGATCAAAGACCGGCCGATTCTGCGGTGTTCTTGCCGGATCTGATGTCGCCTTTGGCGGCTCAAATCTCGAGTCCGACAAAGCAATTAGTAATCATGAATACCGCAACACACCAAAGAAGCCGCACTCCCACCACGCCGTTCATCATGGCCGCCACTCACGAGGCCGAGCAAGTCAATTATGTGAATAACCAGGATTTTAATAAATAGAGGTAATTCATTACCAACTCACTACCACCAGGGACTTCGCAATCATGAGAACCTCTCTTATAGCAACAACATGAATGTATTAAATCCACCTCCGGGTTATCCAAACCCATCCAGTTCAATGCACTCGGAGGTGAAAAGCGAAGGCCGCTGGAGATGCTCGGCTCATTCATCGGAGAGACCAGGGAATCGAATGAATAAGAGTGAGGCGCAGATTGATGGTCCGAATACTAAGATGAGCACAATGGAGACGCATATTAGGTCGATCGAGACACAAATGGGTCGATTGGCTACTGTAGTGAATTCATTGCGGCAGGAAGGGAAAGTTCCCAAGTGATACGAGAGGTTAATCCAGAGAGCACCGCAATGAAATTTACGCGAAAAAAAGCAAAAATTCAGCCTGCTCCCGAAGAATCACCTATTTATGCGAAACCAGTGGAATCCAAGAAAATGAAGTTGGAAGAGTTTGAAACTGTCTATCTGACAGAGGAGTGTAGTGCAATAGTCCAGAGTAAACTACCTCAGAAAATGAAGGATCCAGGGAGTTTTAATATTCCTTGTACTATTGGAGGGGTTTTATTTGAGAAACCACTTTGTGATCTTGGGTCCAGTGTAAATCTGATATCTCTTTCTGATGTGACGAAGTTTGGGCTCGGGGAGGTGAAACCGTCCAATATCACTTTGCAGATCGCTGATCGATCCATCGCCTATCCGTGGGGAATCATTGAAGACGTATTGGTAAGAATTAATAAATTTGTTTTTCCTGTGGATTTTGTAGTGTTTGGGCGACCATTTTTAGCTACAGCACGGGCTTTGATCGATGTAGAAACGGGGGAGCTAACATTGCGGGTAAATCAGGAGAAAACCGTATTCACCATCCATCCAACCAACAGGCCAAAATTTGAATTAAAGGATGGTAAGCAGATGGTTGGGAATATAGCTGAAGACATTGGAGGTTGGGGAGTTTCTAAGGGCAATGTGGATAACATGCCTATTGGAGCCCCAACTTGAGGATAATCTGACATAGTCCGTCAAGATCAGTAAACTTAGCGCTTCTTGGGAGGCAACCCAAGCCCCTTTTATTGCTTTCTTAGTTTTAATTTAGTTTAGTAGTTGTTTTTGTTTTTTCTGAATTTTTTGCATTCTTATGAGTAGTAAGTTGCATCACATCCCACCCCTCTTATTTGTGCAAATCCCACATATCCCACTCCATCTTCACAAAGGAGCATTATAATACCACACACACCATATTCATCTCCTCCACTCACTATTTGGAAAGTTTGCAACTTCCAACACCCACCCCATTTTCCCCATCTTGTGATTTTTGGTGTGATTGGATTGTAGTAGTGCTAGGATAATTGTTGTTGATTTGTGGATTGTGGATTGGTTGTTCATGCTAGACTTAGGCTTGGTGCTGATTTTTGGGATTGATTTGAGTTATCCATTGCATTCACTATCTTTGCCCAAATTCATGCATATGAGGTGTTTGATAAAATGCCCCAATGATAGTTTCAAATTTTTTAGTGCTATCTTGCATTTCTATGCTTATCTTTTTGACATGGCATAATATGTTCTACTTGGGTGCATTATGTATGGGCTTTGATTTTCGATTTCTCACCCGTAACCGAATTCCTTGGTTCCACGAGTTTTGTTTTCTTGTCTACCTTGCTAGGTTGCAAAAATGCGAAACCAAAGAGGGACCGAACTAAGGCGAATGGGAAGAACAAGATCACACCTCGGAGGCATACAACACCCACGGACTTGTGCGCTAGGATGCATTGTGAGCTTATACGAGACACCTCCTACACGTAGTAGTACCACATGACTTAAGGAGCCTTCGCTCCTCGGCTACCAGGAAAGTCCTTTTTCCCACCTCTCTATTGGGGACAATGTCGTTTTAAGTTTGGGGGGTGCAGTCTATTTTTATTCTTCGAGTCGAGTCTTGAGTCAAAAACAAAACGAAGAAAAGAGTCTAGAGTCGAGTCGGGTCATTTGTAAAACTGTGAAACTGCATGACTGAGTGAATTTGTTGAATATGAGTTGAACGGTCAAGAGAGCATGTGTTGAACTGTGATTTAATCTTCTTTCCATTAATTCCATCTATGTGCTTAACTCTGTTGATTTATTTGGGGATGAATTATGCGATTGAGTGTTTCCTTTATGATCCCGCCGGATTCTAGAACTTGTCTGATCACTAGTCGAGGCGAAATCCTAGGCGAAGTAACATTGAGGAAGTGATTTAGGCCATCTTTGAACAAGCCAGAGCCTAAAATGCCTACCTTTGTATTATATTTTCCCTAGTGTCCCCTTTTGAGCCTTATTAACCCGTTTCTTTGGCAACCAATCTAATACCCAGAGCCTAAATGTGAATATCCTAATTACCCATCACTCATACACACAAAGTATAGAAAAATGTTGAAGGTTGAGGAAGGTAAATGAAAAGGGTATGTATTTAATTGAATGGAGTTGCCCGAGAAAAGAAGATATGAAACCCCGTGTATGCAAAAAGAATAAGTTTTGGGGGTTCTGGAAAAAAAATAGAAAAAAAATGATGAGAAAAATCAGCGGATTGAAGGTTCATAAATATTAGGGGTGTCAAAAAGTGAAGGGTAGTTGCTAATTGATGATTCGAAGTGATAATTGTATGTTTGGGTGATTTGAGCTACTTAATCCTATATTTTCCTACCTTATCCTAAGCCCACATTACAAGCTTTAAAAGTCCTATTGATCCTTGTGTTATATTAGCCTACATTAGTGGAGATTAGTGTGAAAGACAAGCCTATGGAGTCCGGTAAGCATCTCATCTCTATATTCAAAAAGTGGATCACTTTGAAAACACTTGATTGCGTGAATCTATCTGGATAATGGAAACGGGGTTGGCATGAACATTCCACCTTCATGATCACATTGTGAAAATACGTGCTTGATTGATAGTGAAACGAAATTTGACAAATGAGTTTGGTTGTGAAGTTTTGTAGTTAGTCTGTTGAGTTAGTCGTCTTTTTATTTATTTCCTTCATGTTTGTTGATTTTTAGAGTCTGTAATTGCTTGAGGACAAGCAAACGTCTAAGTTTGGGGGTATTTGTTAAGTCGGTTTTATACCAATGTATTGAGTGCTCTAGACTAGGATTTTGCGTTGTTTTCGGGTATTTTAGTGTCGTTTGAGTCGAGTTTGTGTCATTTGGTGTCGTTCGAGAATCGGGACTGATCTTGAGAGCCGAAATTATTCAAGAATGATGAAAAACGTGTTTGGGAGGTGAAGATCACATTTTAGAAGCAGAAAAAGGGAAAAATATCGAGCAAGACGGAGCGCGTTAGGCTGAAAACCCAGCGCGGCGCGCGGTGGTGAAATTGGTACAGGGGTTGAACATTGGTGGGCGCTGCAGCGCCCATACATAAGGGTTGCAGCGCCCGTTAGTACAAAGAAGCGAGGAAAACGGCTGCAAGGCTGTTCAGCGCTACAACGCGCGGCCAATCAAGAAGCAGCGACGCAGTAAAGAAGAGAAAGGAAAATGCAGCTAGCCACAAGCAGAGTCTGCAGCGCCCGGGCGCCAACGAGCAGGCAACAGGACAAAGATGGGCGCGCTGCAGCGTGCGTTCCAAGCGTTGCAGCGCGCGTTGGGCAAGCAGCGAAGATAACCGCAGCCCGCCCGTTCTGCGCGGCTTAGCGGCATTTATGCAGCGGTATGGGGCAGGACGGGCTGAACGTGGGCTTATTATTTTTAGGCCTTTTTGGACGAATTTTCGAGGGTTTAACACCTATAAATAAGATAAGTGACGTACAAACAGATGGTCGGACATTATTTTGAGCACAACGCAAGGCAAGAGACACGAAGCTAGGGTTCTGGACGGCAATTGGAGGCACTTCTCAAATCCGGACACGAGAGAATTCCTTCTCTTTTCTTCTCAATTCTTTCTTTGCTTTTCTTTGTCGATTTTTGAGATGTATAATTATTTCTCCATGAGTTTTTGTACATCCATTATGAGATAAACCCATCTTTCTAGGGGATTGATGTAACTTACGTTTGAACCTATGTTTTGATTTTCAGTTTATGAAATTCGCATGTTTATTAATCTATTTGTGCTATTTGATTTGATTGCATCTGGATTATCTGGATCAAAAATTTAATTGTTTGGCCGTGTTTGATTGGACGCCGAGAGAGGTAATTGAACGCCTGGCCATAGAATAGCACAACCTAGGGTTTCATGGAATCGAGAGATTTATGAATCTTTTGAAGCCTGTGATAGAATATTCATTGAGCATATTAGGGTTTAATTTATGATTTTTATAGAAATATCGAAATCAGAAATTGGAACCTAGAATCACTTGGCACTCGAGAGAGGAAGTGATAAACGGTAGGAATATTGACTTATAGATTAATAACTTGTGATTAATAAACTGGATTGAAAACATAGGGGATAACTAGGTGAAATCAACCCTCTAGAATTCATCTTCTAGGTGTTTGATTAATTGTCTGAACCATTTATTTGCTTATTTTTAGATTTCTTTTTAGTTTAGTAAATTCTCATCTCTTTTCGATTTCTAGATAGAATTAAGCTATTTTAAATATAGTACTTAATATAAAATTTGATAATAATCCCTGTGGAGACGATAACCCTACTTTCAAAACCTATACTAAAACTTGACACCGTTCGCTTGCGGTAAGATTTTCGCGATAAGCTATTTTGAGGTATTAGAAGAAGAAAAAAGAAAAAGATACAAACATGCCCTCTACTACCTTGAGTTATATGATATTTGTCATATTAATGAATATATCAAGTTGTTCATCGAGTACCGATGGAAGTCCAAGGTGGGAGACAAAGAAGCTTTGCAACTATTCTTTGCGAAGATTCCGAGTCCCTGGAGAGAAATGCTTATTAGAGAATACAAGAGTGCAGCTGATTTAGATACAGTGGCTAGAAGAATGTCTTTCCTAAAAGCCAAGCTATCTGAATGGTGTCACCAGGCAGCACTATACAGGAATTATAAAAGGTTGCGAGGAATTAACAAAATAGTTCCTCTATGTTGCGTAGATGATGATATCCCAACAGTTTTGGGAGGTCAACCACGGTGGCATAAGAAGAAGAATGAAAGAAGTCATCCATACAGTCGTGGAAGTAGCAGCAAAAGAAGTAGGTCTTCATTGAGACCTAGAAGGTTTTGGTCAAACATAAGGCCCAAATTTATAAATCAAGGGAAAGGCCAGCACCATGCAGGAGTATAGCCTCTTCATGAGGTTCTAACCAAGTAAGTACCAGCAGAACCCCAAGAAGAAGAACTTTTAGACGAGCTCATACGAGAGCTAATGAAAGTTTTAAAGATTGTAATTGTTGGACATGCGGAGCAAGAGGGCATATCTCAACAGATTGCCCAGAGAATCAAAAACATGGAATCAGACAGTTCAAAGATGCACCAGAATTCAAAGAAGCAGTCTATTATCAAGATTTGATCCAGGTGTATCAATTTGAGGACAGATGAAAGCATCTACGAAGAAGAGATCTATTCTGACGATGGAAGTGAATCTAGTTCAGAATCAGAGTGAAGAAGAAATTATTCAACAAATGGTCAGGGAGGATATATCAGGATTTCTCTCCCACACTACAGTTTCTCATAAGTCTCTTATGAGAATTATGAAGGAAGATCCAAAGCTTCAGATTTGTGATGGTTTTACAATTGGAGCTATGGAAAAGGCTTTGGATAAGATTGGGTTTCCTAATAGAAAATACCAAATTATCCATGGGGTAACTACCAGAGAATTTGCTATTCCGATGAAATTCACTGATAACTTGATCGAGATGCAATTGGTCCCTTATCGAGAAGTTCAGTAGATCAAAAGTAGAGTAAAATGGGAGGTTGCAAATACACTCTCATGGATTCATGTCGGAGCCATAACAGTTATTATTAAAGTAACATTGAAAGAATGAATTGATTCGCCACGCAATCTAGCTATATTTGACAAGCGTTTCTCAAATCTCAAGGATTCATGCCTTGGAGCAGTTACAAGAAATTTGTATGTAGGAAAATTGGCATTTAATGCCCATCCTATAATTGCATACAATCTAGGAGATCAGGATTTTAATAGAGCTCTGACTCTTCATCAAGATTTCAAAAAGACAGATTTGATGAAAGAAGGAAACAAACCTTACTCGATCACTTACAAGATTTCCTATGCTCTTTCGAATACACATCATTCAGAAGTATTCTTAAGAAATGAATTTATTGAAGTCCCAATAAGGGTATTCTCCTCCCAAAAGGAGATTACTGGTGTAATAAATATTTCTTCAAGTTCTTAATAAAAAGAGGATTTTTGCTTCAATATTTGTTCATAATGTTCTATTAATTTATCCCGTTTAAGAATTACTTTATATGCCTGGAGTAGGAAATGAACCAATGTTGTGCTGAGCAGTTGCTGAAGGAGTCGGATAACTTGTAGATCATCTTCACTGCTGGTTGAAGTTGAACAGTGTGAACTGTTTGTCAAACGATCTAGGGGCAGTAATTTTTCGACTGGTGGTGTTGCGAGCCATGTCACCCAGTGTTGTTCCGGTCAAAGAAGATATGAATTTAAGGGATTTATTAATTTTACGGAAGCATGTTGGGCCTAATATGGTCGTAAGGCACCACAAAATTGGCAAGTGTATGTTGCATCACCGACATCCCAATAATCTGTAAATTAACTTATAATTTATTAATTATCTCAAAATATTTATATTAATTAATTGCATTGAAATAAATTTATAAAATAGTTATAATTATCAATTGTAGTCAAGGACACATGCTCAAATAAATGTGTTTGATTTACATCAGTCGTTAAATTTTCACTGATTTGAGTATTTTCTCCACTCGTATCAGTTTGAACATAATCATCGAACGTAAGATCGATGACCACTTCTGAATTAGAGCTGCTTTTGATAGATGTTATGGCTCTCTCACCAAATAAAGTGCTAATATTCTTTAGACAACGACTGCAGAAAAATCAATTACACTTATTAAAAGAAATAAAATATGAATGAGTAATATGAATTATTTATTATTTTAAAGACTGAATGGACAGACACAATATCGAATATATCATTTGTGATGTCATTAAGCGGTGAGCTCGACAATTGATAAATAGTCCTATTCGATGAAACTCGAAAATCAATTCCATTCCCCAGATTAGAAGGGGTGCCTCATCGAACCAGATGGTTTTCTAAAAAGAAAAACATTAAATGAGCTTATCAAAAAAAAATTAATTCATAAAAAAAACTTAAAAATATAACACAAAACATTAACAAAATATTAATTATTGCATAGTATATATATAATAAAATTCCTTTAATATTTGATTTGTTAAAAAAAATAAAAAAAATTACGGTTTTGAATTATAAAAAATAGAATATTTAAATTTTAAGTAAAGATTAAATGAATTTATCTACACATTAAAATAAATATTAAATATTAAATACATATTAAATATTTATTATAATAATAATTTATCTACACATTAAAAAATAAACATTGACCCAAATTTACAAATATATTTCGTAGCCCACTAAACAATTCTCAATACTACAAAATATAAAAGATAAATAGAAATCCAATAAAAAAAGGCCCAACTTAATGTCAGCCCAAATACCAAGTTATATTATTTTTTTTAATAAAGCCCAACAATATTATCAACAAACCCATAAAAAACCTAATAAACACGATTGAGACACGTGTCCTTAATCAATGGTTAAGATTCAATTTGAAGTCCTAAAACTGGTATGTTCTATTTTCTAGGGTTTGAGATGAAACCCATTTCATTTCTACCTCATATTTTTCTTTCTTCTTTCTTCAGTCCCATGCTTCGCCTCTCAAACCTCTGTTTCATCTATATATTCATCTACAAAAAACGAATAGATGTTTGAAAATCAAACATCTATGTTCGTATATGTACATCTTTTGTTCGAAAATCCTTTGTTTCGAAAGATTTTTTTCTAAAAAAAAATTGAGGCAAAAAAAAAAGTATGATTATCATTTGAAAAACTGGGGTTTTTGAGTTCAAACAATCGCTTTTTCGAAATTTTAAGTATTGTTGAATGAAAATTTAGGGATGAGACTACAGAAAATTTCAATTATGTTCGAAAAAATGGGGTTTTCGAGTTCAAACCTCCATTTTTTGATTATTTTAGTATTGTTGATCGAAAATTCAGGGTTTTATTTTTTTAATCAAAAGATTAGTTAAATTCTTCAAGTTTTTTAAAGTATAAAATCTCAGTTTTCGAAAAACTGAGGTCTTATTTTTACTATTATTTGTTATGTTTTTTTTTCACGATTTCGAAATATAATACCAAGATTTTAATAGATCTGAGGAATTTCATTACTGATATCTCATTTTACGGCTAGATCTGAGTAAAAACAAACTCAGATTTACATTATTTTATTGTTGTTTTGGACCGGATACTTACGGTCATAAATTATTTTTAATGATTTAAAGGATTTCAGACACTTTTTTATTATTTTTTTTGTGGGGTTAAAATGAATGTTGTTCAAATGATACTCACGATTTACATTTGTTTTTGATGTTTTGAACCGAGATAAAACCAAACGGTGAAACGTTTCACCACTCAAATAATACTCACTACGATATTTTTTTATTTAAATTTCTATTCATTTTTTGTAGGGTTCAAATGAATATTGTCCAAATGCTATTCACGAGTTTTAATTTAATTTTTTTAATTATTAAAATTATTTCGACATTTTTATTCTTCATTTTTGTTAGTATCAACGAGAAAAATGTTGTTCATATTTAAAACCTAATTTTTGTTAATTTTTATTTATATGCTTATTTTTTATTATTTTTCTAGACATATATTAATATACAACATAAATATTGATATATCTAAAGTGATTTCATTAGTTGCATGCAACGTTACTCGTAGATAATAAAAAATCGGATCTAAATTTTTTTTGTGGATCACTTATACCGAAAAAAAAAAGCGACCAAGCGGTTTACAACGGTGATGATACCCACGGTGAGGAGTGTTGACGCGTGTTTTTGGTCAACAAGCAAGATATATGAAAATATAATACGTGGAAATGGAAATAAGTTCTAATACGAGGGCTAATTCTCGCTTTTATATAAAGTGTCGAGCATAAAGTTTCTGGTCGGTTTTTTTATTTTACAGCTGTGTTTTTACAAGTGTTTTTCCCTCTATTATCTCTATTGTCTTTTTCCTCACAAATGAGGCCTATTTATACCCATCTCATTAGTGGGTTTTTAATAATCACTATTACACTTAATACTAAAATAATTACAAAGGGACACATGTCCTTCCTTAAGTATGCATGTTGGCCAATTGTTCGCCACTTGTCGATTCATCTGGCTGTAATGCTGACAAGTGGCAGTTTACTGTGCTAATGAGGCACTTAACTTTCCTTAACTGGATAGTTATCCTTTAAATTTCCCACCATAAATCTTCCCGCCATAATCGGGCTCGAACCGAGCTGAGCCCAGCTCGTGCCACATTATCAGGTCGGCTACTGACGTCACTAGCTCGGTATGTGCTGCCCAACGAGTCCCACATATGCATGGGATGAATGGCCACGTGGACTAATTTATTTCCAGCTCGGCTCGGGTGTCATCAAGGGCCCCCAAGTTTAATTCCGAGGAGAGAATTTCTGGAATCGGATTTAAACTTTAATGCTAATCATGAATCTTTAATGGGGAAGAGAAAACCTTAAAAGTCACTCCTTCCTGACAGTTGTCGCCTGGCAATTAATGCCTGAAACGGCGCCTTAATTCAGGTGTCATGATGATGGACATGTGGCATTCTCTGGTTGGACCAAATCTGCACAGGGATCGAAGAGGTGAGACAGCCCTGCAGCGGAACGTGGGGATGCGACATTTCTGATGGTTTTTTGAACTTGAAAAGACACGCCTTTTGAGTTGGTGTCCCGTTTCTTGAGGGGACTTAACTTATAAATACCCCTTTTGCCTTTCACTTTACACTTTTGCATTTACAAGCCTCCGAGCAATATCTCTTGAGAGCGAGCAGAAATTCCGGGTCGGTCTTTAGAGTTTAGAGATTTCAGCATCACTTAGGTATTTTCCAAAACTCTTCTCCTTTTCTCTTTTTCAAACAATGTCTTTTTCCGAAGATAGTCAGAACCGCAACTATAACGTAGAGGTTGAAATCGAAGATCCGCCTTCTGATCCCTCTATTTCTTCTTCCCCAGTTAGAGGAACTTCACCATGCAGTCTCAGTGTAGTCGAGCTTTCAAGTTCGAACCACACGCCCCCTTTAGAGACTCCACTCGAGTAGATGCACACCATCTTTGAGCCCGTTCCGGTTACTATTTATCGTGAGGGCATCATTTACAAGCCAGGATTAGCTCGAGAAGAATCTGGTGAAAAAGCTTCTAATCCCGAGCCTTTAGGTGACGAGCAAGAGGAAGAAAAAGAGATGAATCCGCGAGATCATGAGCAGGAGTAGGAGGGTGACAGAGTCGCCAAGGATGCTGGGGCTGCGAGGCCCATAGGGCAGGAAGGCCATAGGCATGGCGGCGCACGGCGCGGAGAAGGACCCTGTCTGCGTGTAGAAGCTGGGTGGGGACCCTCCGACCAAAATGATCAGCCAAGCATGCTGATGTTGCGGGAGGTGGCGACCCTTCGTCAGACGTATAGGATCCCGACCAATGTTGATTTTTGGTTGTCGGATCATGCAGAATGTCCCGAGCACCCGTCGGAGGGGTGTATGGTTGTATACGTCGCCAGTCTTCTGTTTGGGCTGCGATTCCCCTTGCCACTGGTGATCACGAGTTGGTTTTGCAAGTGGAATCTTCCCCTTGCTCAGGTGCACCCTTTGACATGGGGCCGGATTATCGGATTGATGGTGATATCCAGCAAAAAGGGTATGCTCGTCCTCGGTTTGCCGAGATGAATGAGTTGTTCATCTGGAAGGTGACTCCATCGACTCCAGGCCGGGGGTAGCCGTCCGGATGGTATTATATGCAAACCAGACCCGGATACCCAGACGAGCTGGTTGAAGGCCTTCCACAATCCTTGAAGGAATGGAAGGATAAATGGTTTTGGGTGAGCGGCGAGTGGCAGACTCGCGTTGGGGAGGAGGGATTAATCATCCCTCCCCCTTCTAACTTTATATACAATTTCCGTAAGTGCATCTCTTTTTCCTCTTTTCTTCATTCATTTTCATTTTCAATTTTTTTTTGTCTAATTCTGTTTATTCATTTTTTATAGGGAACCGTCCCTCTGATAGTCGTCTTTCGGCCGCTTTTGTCCACCGGCTAGAGAACATCCAACCTATAGGCCGGAGGGATAGGAGAATCCAAGTCCTGGCCACTGAGGCCAGGCTAGTCGAGGCCGGCCTGCGGTCAGACTTGTCCGCGGATCCTGGGGCTGGAGAAGTGGCCGAGGAAGAGGCGGCGGTGGTGGAAGAAGCGGAGGCTCAAGAGAAGCCTAAGAGGAGCCCGGCGAGGGCTGAAAGGGAGCGGACTCCTGAGCTGAGATGGCAGCCCGTGCCAACAGAGCAGGCTAGGCCGTCCCCGGCGACGGCTAGTCCCCAAGGGCAAGTGCCTTTGTCTGCTCAATAGGTGCGGACCGATGAGCAGCCGAGGGTGACTGGGACCCAAGGTATGCGTTTGCTTGCCACTCTCGCGAACTTTTCTCTTCTTTAACTTTTTTCTGTTCTTTATTCAGTCCTTCTTTTTGCAGGGCACGCTGTGGACGTCTTTGCCCGCCTCCAACGTGTGAGAAACACAGCCACTCGTAGGACCAGAGTGGCTGCGGGCCAACCTGCTAATGCTGAGGCGGCTCGGAGAGAGGAGATCCTCGCTGGCAAATGTCCTGCTGACAGTGTCCCAGAAGCAGAGGGGCCCCCACTCCGGAGGAGAAGAGGGAGCGTAGTGATCAAAGAGCCTGGGCAGACAGATGAGGCCAAGTCGACTCCTCTAGTGCCACCCGTACAAGTCCCATCAGGCGGAATTCCGAGGACCTTCTCTAATGACCTTGGTCGAGAGGGTCACTTTATCCCTCCAAGCCAGGGAAGGGAGGAGACTTGCGAAAGGATGGCTCGACTGCGGCCTCAGTGGTTGGTGGAATTCTCCACATGTTCCACGCCCACCGAGGAGCAGGTAAGGAATTTGTCGGAGACCGGTTGGGAGGAAAAAGGCCCAATATGCTATGGGGTTGTCCGCTCGCATCATGGGGATCCTTTGGCATATGATTGGAGGGGCGCATGACCTGGAGAGACGTCACCGAGATCTGCAGGACATTCATGCTACTCTCTAGGGGATCCAAGAGTCCCTCAGAACCCAGGCGGAGGAGGCCGTGGCCAGGGCTAATGCGGAGAGGGAGGCTGTTGTGAAGGCTGAGGCCGAATGGGACCAGGCCCGTAAGGCTGAGGAAGAGCTTCGGGCCGAAGTCGCGGAGTTAAAGAAGGCGATTGTTGCCCACGCCGGGGAGTTAGAGAGGCTTGAAGCTGAGGTACACAGGGAGGCAGAGGAGGCCTCCTAGAAGTAGGTTGAAGAAGCTCGGGTGGAGGTCATCCGGGCTTATAAGCCAATGTTTGGCCCCCGACATGATTTCCACATATGCCCTCGTGTACCTCTCGGAGTGCATAATCTGTATCTGTTTCGGATAGGCATCGAAGGAGCGGGACAGAATATCCATGCTTATATAGGACACCATCCACCAGTGTGAACCGATCAGCCTGAGTCTGCAATGTTCTGGCTTCAATCTTGTCTTCTAATTGAACACCGTTTTCTAAGTACTAGATGATTGGAGTCATCCAGGTCGGCTCGGTTGCTTCGTTGACGTGTATCTTCTGTGTATTAAGTGACGGGACGGACAACTGGGTGATAGTAACATCTGCGATTGCGTCAGTCCCTGGGCTGGAGGCTAACCGTGCCAAGGCATCTGCCTGCATGTTATCAATTCTGGGAATATGCAAGACTTCCGCTTTGAAATGCGGGAGTTTCTTTTTAACCAAATCCAAATACCGTGCAATTTTCTGTTCCATTGCTTCGTATTCGCCATTGATTTGATGGACCACCAGTTGTGAATCACTGTGCACTAACAATCGTTTCAGGCCCATCGACGCTGCCATTTCTAATCCAGCCAGGAGTGCTTCATACTCGGTCTCGTTGTTAGTCGCTGGAAATTGAAACCGCACGGCCGAGCAGTAGCACTTATGTTTTGGATCGATTATCACGATCCCACCCCTTGTTCGGCCTGCGCTGGAAGAGCCATCGACGAACAACTTCCACTCTTGGTCTTCGATCATATCCAGCTGGATGGAGGGTGTAAACTCGGCCACAAAATCAGCCAATGCTTGCCCTTTAATCGCCGTTCGTGGCTCGTATGAGATGTCAAATTGGCTAAGCTCGACAGCCCACTTGATCATCCGACCCGAGGTGTCTGGTCGATGTAGAACTTACTTCAGCGGATAATTAGTCAATACTGCGATCTTGTGCTCCAGAAAGTACGGACGGAGTTTTCGGGCTGAAATGACTAGCGAATATGCCAGTTTCTCCATGGGCAGATACCGGATCTCGGCGTCGTGCAACGCCTGGCTTGTGTAGTAGATCAGGTGTTGGATGGAATTGTCCAACTTGATAAGAACCCAGCTGACCGCGTACTCGGAGACCGCGAGGTACAAATATAAGTCTTCCCCCCGGCTCAGTTTTTGTAGTACAGGGATTGAGGCTAAGTGTTGTTTGAGTGACTCGAAAGCGGCTTGTGTCTGTTCGGTCCATTCAAAATTCTTATTTTTCTTTATTATTTTGAAGAAAGGTTTACACTTATCAGTGGACCGTGAAACGAATCGGTTTAGGGTGGCTAACCGGCCCGTTAAACTTTGCACTTTTTTGATGGAATTGGGGGGTTCAAGAACAATTATAGCTTTTATTTTATCTGGGTTGGCCTCGATTCCCCTTTGACTAACCATATACCCCAGAAATTTACCCGAGCCAACCCCAAAAGTGCATTTTTTGGGGTTTAACATCATCTTATACTCTCGCAAAATGGCAAACATTTTATTAAGATCAGCAAGGTGATCAGATATGTACAAGGATTTCACCATGTCATCCACATAAACCTCCATGGTGTGACCTATCAACTCCTCAAATATTTTATTAACTAACCTTTGATAGGTCGCCCCGGCATTCTTCAGCCCAAATGGCATCATATTGTAGCAGTACACCCCACGAGCTGAGAAGAACGATGTATTCTCCTCGTCATCCGGATGCATCCGAATTTGATTATAGCCTGAGTATGCATCCATGAAACTCATAAGCTCATGTCCGGCCGTGGCATCCACCATATAGTCGATGTTGGGCAAGGGGTAGCTGTCCTTTGGGCACGCCTTATTGAGGTCAGTGAAGTCCACACAAAGGCGCCATAAACCATTGCTCTTCTTGACGAATACAGGGTTGGCCACCCATCGAGGGTAAAGGGCTTTCCTGATGAACTGATTGTCGAGCAATTTACTGACCTCGGCTTCTAGGGCGACCTGCCTGTCAGGGCCGAGCTTGCGTCATTTTTGGATCACCGGTCGGAATGTCAGATCGACATTGAGACGATGGCATGCGTGCTTGGGATCAATTCCTGGCATCTCAGAGTGTGTCCATGCAAAGACATCAAGGTTGTTCCCTAGGAATTCGATCAACTCCGACCAAAATGGTTCTTGGAGGTCGTGGCCAATGCGTAGTTGGCGTCCCCCATGTTGTTTGTCAACATCAACTACGTCGACTTGTTCTACTAGCTCCGCATGCTTTCTTATTTTACTTTGTCCCTCCTTTTTTTGCAGGGGCAGCTCGTCTTCAAATCTTGGCCTGCTCTCCGGCTTCACTTTGGTCACTGAATTCTCCTTACCTTCAATCACTGGTTCTTTTCCAGGTCGTCTACCTGGGTCATCTTTTGAAACAACAAAATCATCTTGCTCGGGCTCGTCTTTTTCCCCCAAGTCATTCTCCACCGTCTTGCTAGATTCTTCCCTTTCTGCCACATTAATCTCTGCGGGTCAGAGCTTGAGAGAACACTCCCGCGACTTCCGCTGATTCCCTTTATGGATGTCTTCTTCATCCGGAGTTGGAAACTTCATACAAAAATGATATATGGAAACTGCTGCTTTTAGATGGTAGAGCAGCGGCCTCTCAATAATCGTGTTGTCCTCAGAATCGGCATTGATGATTTTAAACGTGGTAATAACAGTTCGCTTATGTATTCCCTGCCCCATTTGAATGAGCAGATCAACTTCTCCAAGCGGGATGATTATCCCGCCTCCAAAACCCAAAATACTGTCATTACATGGGCGAATATAGTTGTCATCCATGTTCAGTTTTCTGAAAGCCCGAATATAAATGACCGACGAGTAGCTTCCCGAATCAATGAGAATTATGTGCACCGGAATGCACAGAATAGGTACCGTAATGACCAGGGGGTCAGAATGTGGGTGGACCACCTGGTCAGCATCGATATCTGAGAAGACAAATTGACCCGTCGGTTGGCCTTCCCTGATTTCCGCCACCCATACTTGTCTTTTCGCGTGGGCGGCTTGCCTGATATCAGCTTTTCTCTTTCGATTAGAGCGTCTATCTTCGGCCGTGTTGGTGTTGATTCACTTAACACTGGGCATCATCAAAATTTCCCTTACTTGATTCTCATTTTGTGGCAACGGTAGGCAAGATGGAATTGGCAGTCGCTCCGAATTTACACCCAGAGCGAGCGCATGTGGTGGCGGTAACTCGTGGACGTACCTCCTCAGGCCACCCCTCTGCATAATGCGCATTATTTCTCTGATGAGGTCTCGGCACTCATCTGTCTCATGGCCTATCGATTTGTGATAGGCACAATACCTCCGAGCATCCAACTTTGCAGGCTCCAGCCTTAAAGGCCGAGCCGGTGGCAACAAATTAAGACCCTGTATCTCATTCCATATCGCTGAAGGAGTGTGGGTCGAGCACTCCTTAGCGCAGCAACCTCGGCTGCACCTCCCGGGCGCGCCTTATACCTAGTGGTCGGGTTCTCCGAAAAAGGTCTAAACCATCCTGAAGCAGACTCTTTTTTACCGTCCTTCTTCACACCCCTGGTCTTCTGCTCGGGGCATTGACTGGCCATCGCTTCTTTGGCGCAGATGTGGCGCTCTGCGCGAATGAGAAATATTGGTATGAAATCGCCCCCGATTTGTGGATAGAATAATTGAACCATGTTTTGGGGGCAAGACCGGCCATGGCCGGGATCAGAATGGCGTCATCCGAGACCGACTCCATTTCTCGGACCTACTTATTGAACCGGGCTATGTAACTTTTAAAAAGCTCATCATTCCCCTATTTAATGTTTACAATGGAATCTTTTGGCATGGCTCGGACTTTGGATGTCAAAAAATGTGTTGTAAACGCGGGCGCCAAGTCGCCCCAAGACTGGATGGACCCTTGCGGCAGGGACCGAAACCAACGGTGGGCACAGTCGCCCAGCGTCAATGGAAACGCCCTACATAAAATCACGTCACTGGGACTGTAAAGGTCCATCCACGCTCAATATTTGTGTATGTGGGTTATCGTGTCGGTCTCTCCATTGTATAGACCAACCTGTGGAATCTTAAGCTTTAGCGGCAAAAGAGTTGACAGAATACTGGGAGCAAATAGTGACACAACAGAGGGCCAGCTTGTCACAAGGTGTGGCTGATGGCTCAAAAGCTACTCTAGAAAACCATAGGCAAGTGCACCTATCGTTTTGTAGTATAGATTATTGAGTACCGAGTGTCATTCCCACGAGGATTGTAAGTACTAATAATTACCGTCTTTTTGTTATTTAATCTAGCAATTTTTAGAGTTTTGTTTGTTTAATGAAAATGAAAAAATAGAGAATTTTAAAATAATTGCAACTTACAAAAGATCAAATAAAAATAGATTATAGAATTAAGAAATCAAGAGCTAGAAATGTGTTTGAATGTAAATCCCTCTAGAATGTTTTTGTGATTTAACAAGATAAAAATACAACCATAATCCCTTAAGCAAAAACCAACCTCTTTTAGTAAAATCTCATGTTTCATGGACCGTAGAAATTCCCGATTTAAGTTAAACCTCTATCGAGCGAATAACTTCTAATCTCAAGTTGATTAATCAAATCTCTTTCTAGTTAAAACCCCAAGACAAAGATTATAACGATTTGTGAATTCCCATATTAGGTTTGACCCTAATCCGGAAGATTTATGTCGTCCTATATCTAGGATTGCATGCAACTCTTTTCACTTATATAAGTTCTATTTCACCATGAATCTCTCGATTTCCGGATGAAAAATAAACTTCAAATCAATATTGCGCATATACCAATTTGAATGAATAAAGCATAATATAAGTGAATCACACAAAAATGAAGATTTTATTAAAAACATACAAACCTTAATCACAAATTCATTCTAGAGTTCATTACATTCAAACACTAGAAATTTAGCTACACATGGCTTTGTCAAAAGAGTATACTACACAAGAAGATATGAATAAAATGAACATGGTGTACTTAGCTCTTATTCAAGACCAATACAAGACTTCCTCCTTGGTTGATTGCAATGATGTTGAGCTCCAAGCCTTCTCCTCTATTGCTCTTCAACTTCCAACTCTACCTCTCTTTTATCCTCTCAATGTATTTTGCTTTGAAACTTAGAATATACAATGAATATACAATGAATCTCTCTATCAATGAATACTACATGAAATTATATCCTTTCCAACTCAAACTCTTGGCTTTTATAGGCATCATCTTTGTGAAAGAACACATCAATAATGCTAACAAATGCTCCACTTCCATGGTTGTTGGTTGAATCATTGTGTGCACATTCATTGTTGAGTTGGTTGAATCATTGTGTCCACATGACAATTGAGGGAATAATAGAGCTTGGTGCATCAAAATGAGGTGTAAAAAAGTTGCTCAAAGGTTGTCAAAAGGCACAAAGGGAAAGTCTCCATAATTTACGCAAAGAAAAACCACCGGGACGAAAAAGCACGCCCGTGCTTTCAAAGCACGGCCAGGCCGTGTTCGCGGATTTTTTCGAACACGGCCGTCTTGAAAAGCACGGCCTGGCCGTGTTTGGTACGTCGGGGTCGAAAAATTGCTCGTTTTTGACTTTAAAAAGCACGATCGTGCTTAAAAACACCCTGCCCGTGTTTGATCGAAAAGGCCCCGAAATGACGCGTTTAGCTTGGGATTTTAAGTGTTTTTGCATCCAGAAACCCCCGTGTATGTTTTGACATGAAACCATGGCCCAAAATTCACCAAAAACAGCTCCAAATCATCAATCTACACCAATAAAAGCACCTCAGAGTAATGTGAACCATGTACAATCAAAAATTTATGAAACTAACAATAAAATAACTCAAATCATACTTAAATATACACATAAAACATGCATAAAAAGACCCTTATCAAACCACCTCCAACTTTGAACTTTGCTTGTCCTCAAGCAAAACATTAAATCAATAAGAATGGTTCAATAAATTACAACACACAATGATTTTTTTTTTCAACACATTGAACACAAGCAGTCAAGTTCTTAGTCTTCTCAACCCGAATTAACCATTCAATAAAAACACAATTTTGCAAAACGATCGACTGTCAAGAAAGACTGTAACATCAGCAGGCATTATTCAAACTTGAAATCATCACTCCACAAATATTGATAGTTATGAATAACTTCAATTCAATAATGTCATGAAAATACAAGAATTCAATGGATCATTGTAGTTAGCCTACTAGTCATATAACCAAGCTTTTTGAACTTTTATTGGAATGAGAATTCAAGGACTATACATTCTCCCTTTCGATTTTTTTTTTTTTTTAGGTCCTTTGGTCCTTTGCAGTGCATTCTTCCACTAGGTTTATATTTTGAATTTTCGTTCAAACACTCCTAGGGTGGTTTCCCATACTCATATTTGTGTCGCCGTTTTACGTAAAAAAAGACAAACATGGGGCTCATGAATGCTCCTAGTTACTAAGCAACAACAAATAGAGGAGTATAACCTCGATTGGATTCCCTTTTAATTTTTTTTTTCTTCTTTTTTTTTCATTTGTTTTTTTTTTCACAAGCTTGGTATAACAACTAGTTAACCACCACTAAATCATGAATTCTCAAACGTTCATAACACTAAGCTTTGTCGTAAATGCCTTAACAAATCAAGTATTATGGAGTTGGAAATCTAGTCAAAATTTAGCACACATCTACATCAATCTATTCAAGACAATCAATTGCTTCACATGAAAAACATAAATCAAAAAGTTAATTTTGGTGTAATTGGGCTAAGTTATTGACTAGCAAACACTCAATTTGTTAAAAAAAAAATATCTCTTTTCGACAAACTAAAAATAAAAGCAAGCACACACAAACTAAGAATGTAATTGCACCCACCTCCAACTTTAAAGGTTCACATTGTCCTCAATGTGAAAGAAAGAGATGAATGAACACAAACAAAACACTCAAAAATCAACCACACTAGAAGAAAATAAAAGAGGTAGAAAAGAAAAATACGACCTTACTAGAAGAGTGAAATCGGTATTGAGCGACCATTGGGTTGTTTAGTACGGGATCTTCATCGGCATCTTCATACCTAATCAAGGATACACAACTCGAATACCGTGAAATCATCAAATATATATTTTTTTTTGAGTTTTTTTTTTTTTTTGAAATTTTTTTAATAATTAAAACACGGCCGGGCGTGTTCTGCACGATTTTTTTCGCAAAAAAAAAAAGAGATTTTTTTTTTATTTTTTTTTTTTTTTTTTTTGAAAACACTACGTGCTTTGAAAACACGGCCGTGCTTGAAAAACACGGCCGTGCTTGAAAAGCACGCCGGGCGTGTTCGATTTAATTTTTCCAACAAAACTTTGGTTTTTTTGAACACGGCCAGGGTGTGTTCGCGAATTGCGTGACGAACACGGCCGTGCTTTTTAAGCACGGCCAGACCGTGTGTTTTTTTTTCAAATTTTTTTTTTAATCCCCAAGCAATAAAAAAAAATTAAGTAAGAGAAAATGCACACAAAATGCCGGGTTGCCTCCCGGTTAGCGCTTCTTTAAAGTCGTATAGCTTGACCGTTTACCCAAATGTGGAGATTAGTCAGGTGGAGCTTTGGACTTATGAAAATCCCTTAGGTATTTAGTAGTATTACCTCCAACTTTATGCTTCAAAATGTGCTCTTTAAACTTTCCGGTCCCCTTTTCGGGCATAAGCTTCCAACATGGACTTTGAACAACACTTTTCTCCAAGAGATTTTTAGATTTCTCATCGTGCAACGAAATTGAATCGCAAAAGAACAAGTAGTATCCTTTTCAATATCAACATGAATTTTAAAAATTACTTGTTCATCCCCCACTCTCAAAGTTAATTTTCCCTCATGCACATCAATGATTGATTTTGCCGTAGCCAAGAAAGAACGCCCAAGAATTAGAGGAACCTCAATATCATAATGCATGTCAAGATTAACAAAATCAATCGGGAATATGAATTTATCGATCTTGACTAACACATCATTAATAATACCTCTAGGATGTTTAATCGATTTATCGGCTAAGTGTATGTCCATCCTAAGGTTTTGATTCACTTAATCCCATATGCTTGAATGTTTCATATGACATCACATTGATACTAGCTCCTAAGTCGCTAGTGCTCTATCAACAGGTAAACCATCAATTGTACAAGGGATAATAAAACTTCCCGGATCATTACATTTTTGTGGTAGATTATTGGAAGAACATTTATCATTCAATTGCACATTTGATAGTTCGTTAAGCTTATTTTCATTAGAAATGATGTCATTTAGATGCTTAGATGCTTTGAAAGAGGTTGAACAAATGGAATATTAGTATGTAGTTGCTTGAATGACTCAAGGTACTTACCAAATTTGTCCTCCCTTCTTCTTCTTCGGTTAGACTCCGGTAAGGGATCTTGGGCTTGTATTCAGCGACCACCTTTTTCATGGGCTTTTCTTCGTGTTTGTCGCCCTCCACATATTTTCGTATGGTGGCGTTGACATTATCATGATCATGTGGAAAATCGATGGTGATTGCCTTTACGTGCTCCCTGGGGTTTGGCTCGGTGTTACCTGGCAAACTTCCTTGTGGCCTTCGAAATCATTTTTGCAACTGGCCCTATTTGGTTTTCCAGATTATGGATAGATGCCTCTTGATTTCTCAAGGATGTTTCCACCGCCCGGAATCGGGTATCGTTGATTGCACAAACTTTGTTATAAGATCTTCCAAGTTAGGCTTACCTTGATTTGGCCGAAATCCGGAGACGTGTGTAGATCGGGATTGGGATTAGGTCGTGGTTGGCCTTGGTTTCCCCAACCGAAATTAGGATGTTGTCGCCACCCAGGATTGTATGTGTTGTTGTAAGGATTGCTTGGGTAATTTCGCCTTGATTCCCAACGTAATTAGCCTTTGTTCGGTGTGAGGTATTGTGTGTGGGCCCCGATGATTATGCAATCCTCCGCAAGTTTCACAAGATAAAACATGCGGTGGTGGTGGTTTAGGAGCCGCTAGATCGTCGATCTTTTGGGTCAAAGCTTCGACTTTGGCTAGTGTAACCACCGCATCCGCATTATAAACGCCACTGCTCGGTAGGTTTACCTCGACGGATTTCCATTGATAGCCATTCATGGCCATTCCCCATCGATCTTGGGCGCTTCACGGTGTTTTATTGTTCAAAGTTCCCCACCGCCGATCAATCATTTGCCTTGTTGACGAGAGTAGCCCATTGTAAAATATTTGGACTTGCATCCAAATAGGAAGACCATGATGTGGGCATTTTCGCAACAATTCTTTGAATCTCTCCCAAGTGTCGTACAAGGTCTCGTCGTCTTCTTGAGTGAATGAAGAGATTTCATTCCTCAATCGTGCAGTTTAGGCCGGTGGAAAATATTTCAAAAGGAACTTTTCGGCCATGATGCTCCATGTTGTGATTGTTCCCTTTGGCAAAGTATTTAGCCATTGTTTAGCCCGTCCCCGAAGAGTAAATGGGAATAGGCGCAAACGGATGGCATCGTCAGAGACTCCATTTATTTTGAAGGTATCACAAATTTCAAGGAAATTTGCGATATGATTGTTCGGATCTTCGTCTGGTAGGCCGTCAAATTGAACAAATTGTTGCACCATTTGAATGACATTCGGTTTGATTTCAAAATTATTGGCTGCAATAGCGAGCCTTACGATGCTAGATGACGTGCCGTCCATGGATGGTTTGGCATAATCATACATAGTTCTTTGTTCATCCGCCATGACGAAATCTTTACTTTCGTTAGTATCCTCTTCGTGGTCTGTGTTAGTACTTTCCTCTGTGTTGCTACCGGCGGTGTCGCGCTTCCAAATTCGACGACGAGTAGGCATGCACTGCGGTAAATAGAGAGGATAAGTGTAATCCAAGACTTACAAAGATAGATAAAAAAAATAATGGTAAAATAAAAATAATAATAAAAATGATTAAATTAACAAAAATAAAGCGTTCTTAATATTACAATTAAGAACGGCGCGCCAAAAACTTGATGGCTCAAAAGTGTTACTCTAGAAAACCATAGGCAAGTGCACCTATCGTTTTGTAGTATAGATTATTGAGTACCGAGTGTCATTCCCACGAGGATTGTAAGTACTAATAATTACCGTCTTTTTGTTATTTAATCTAGCAATTTTCGAGTTTTGTTTGTTTAATGAAAATGAAAAAATAGAGAATTTTAAAATAATTGCAACTTACAAAAGATCAAATAAAAATAGATTGTAGAATTAAGAAATCAAGAGCTAGAAATGTATTTGAATGTAAATCCCTCTAGAATGTTTTTGTGATTTAACAAGATAAAAATACAACCATAATCCCTTAAGCAAAAACCAACCTCTTTTAGTAAAATCTCATGTTTCATGGACCGTAGAAATTCCCCGATTTAAGTTAAACCTCTATCGAGCGAATAACTTCTAATCTCAAGTTGATTAATCAAATCTCTTTCTAGTTAAAACCCCAAGACAAACATTATAACGATTTGTGAATTCCCATATTAGGTTTGACCCTAATCCGGAAGATTTATGTCGCCCCATATCTAGGATTGCATGCAACTCTTTTCACTTATATAAGTTCTATTTCACCATGAATCTCTCGATTTCCTGATGAAAAATAAACTTCAAATCAATATTGCGCATATACCAATTTGAATGAATAAAGCATAATATAAGTGAATCACACAAAAATGAAGATTTTATTAAAAACATACAAACCTTAATCACAAATTCATTCTAGAGTTCATTACATTCAAACACTAGAAATTTAGCTACACATGGCTTTGTCAAAAGAGTATACTACACAAGAAGATATGAATAAAATGAACATGGTGTACTTAGCTCTTATTCAAGACCAATACAAGACTTCCTCCTTGGTTGATTGCAATGATGTTGAGCTCCAAGCCTTCTCCTCTATTGCTCTTCAACTTCCAACTCTACCTCTCTTTTATCCTCTCAATGTATTTTGCTTTGAAACTTAGAATATACAATGAATATACAATGAATCTCTCTATCAATGAATACTACATGAAATTATATCCTTTCCAACTCAAACTCTTGGCTTTTATAGGCATCATCTTTGTGAAAGAACACATCAATAATGCTAACAAATGCTCCACTTCCATGGTTGTTGGTTGAATCATTGTGTGCACATTCATTGTTGAGTTGGTTGAATCATTGTGTCCACATGACAATTGAGGGAATAATAGAGCTTGGTGCATCAAAATGAGGTGTAAAAGTTGCTCAAAGGTTGTCAAAAAGCACAAAGGGAAAGTCTCCATAATTTCCGCCAAAGAAAAACCACCGGGATTTAAAAGCACGCCCGTGCTTTCAAAGCACGGCCAGGCCGTGTTCGCGGATTTTCCCGAACACGGCCGTGCTTGAAAAGCACGGCCTGGCCGTGTTTGGTACGTCGGGGTCGAAAAATTGCTCGTTTTTTGACTTTTAAAAAGCACGGTCGTGCTTAAAAACACACCCTGCCCGTGTTTGACTGAAAAGGCCCCGAAATGACGCGTTTAGCTTGGGATTTTAAGTGTTTTTGCATCCAGAAACCCCCGTGTATGTTTTGACATGAAACCATGGCCCAAAATTCACCAAAAACAGCTCCAAATCATCAATCTACACCAATAAAAGCACCTCAGAGTAATGTGAACCATGTACAATCAAAAATTTATGAAACTAACAATAAAATAACTCAAATCATACTTAAATATACACATAAAACATGCATAAAAAGACCCTTATCAGTGGCCTCTGTTACTGAACTTCTTCAGGACCATCCTCCAATTCATTTAAACGGCGGCGAGGATGTAGGATTTCCGCTTCTTGTTCCTCTAGTGGGCTAGGACCCTGAGTTTGGTTGGCCCTAGCTGGCTCTCTTTCATCCGGGAACCGGAGCCTGGAACTTATCGATCGAGCAGGGCGAAGAGGGTCAAGCCCCAGCCGTCCCATAAACACTGAGCGGGCACGTCGTGGTTGTAGGTGCGCCGGCAGTGACTCGGCCACCCTGCTTTGTTCTCCGACCTCATCGCGTGGCCGTCTCCTATCACGTCGGCCATGTCGTTCATTGTGGGAACTAGCCTCCTGGCCTTCATCGTGGGGAGGCGCGGGGATTTAAGAATTAATATTGTTATTCGAGGGGTTAGGTTGATGAGCGTTTACGGGAAGTGGAGGCTGTATCTGTGGAGGAGTACTCGCGAGTGTTTGTGAGATGAGTTGATTCATTTATGGGACAAAGGTAGGATTTGCAATCAATTGAGCAAAAGGAAGCAAAGCCGCACTCCCTGCTTCGGTCAGGGGCACGTTCTGGCCATTGGTATTTTGGCCAGTTTGGTTATTTACAGGGGGTCTTCGGTGGCACGAACATTTCGAGATAGTTGACTCATTTTTTCTTTCTCAAGGGGAATAACACTAGGTTTACCTGAATTCACGTAACTTGACTAGTCGAAAATTTGACCGACCTAAACGGGCCCTCCTTCTAGCGCCAATTTGTTGACGCGTGTTTTGGTCAACAAGCAAGATATATGAAAATGTAATACGTGGAAATGGAAATAAGTTCTAATACAGGGCTAATTCTGCCTTTTATATAAAGTGCCGAGCAGAAAGTTTCTGGTCGGTTTTTTTCTTTTACAGTTGTGTTTTTACAAGTGTTTTTCCCTCAATTCTCTCTTGTCTTTTTCCTCATAAATGAGGCCTATTTATACTCATCTCATTAGTGGGTTTTTAATAATCACTATTACACTTAATACTAAAATAATTACAAAGGGACACATTTCCTTCCTTAAGTATGCATGCTGGCCAAGTGTTCGCCACTTGTCGACTAATTTGGTTCTCATGCTGACAAGTGGCAGTTTACTGTGCTAATGGGGCACTTAACTTTCCCTAACTGGATAGTTATCCTTTAAATTTCCCGCCATAAATCTTCCCGCCATAATCGGGCTCGGACCGAGCCGAGCCCAGCTCGTGCCACGTCATCGGTCGGGCATCGACGTCACCCGGCGGATGCTGTCTTTGTCTCGCGGGTCCCACATGTGCATGGGTTGAATGGCCACGTGGACTAATTTATTTCCAGCTCGGCTCGGGTGTCATCAAGGAGTAATTTTTTTTTAATTACTAAAAGCAGTTGTGATAATTACTAAGATTTTTTAAGTTTCTATTTTTTTTTAAATTAATGTTGTTCATACATACCATTTTTTTCTTAATTTTTTTAATGCTGCTCCAAATTTTATGTTGTTTAAAACTTGCTATAAGTCATTTTTTTTTATACTTGTGATTTAACTTTATGTTATATTTGTAGGCTTTCTAACTCAATGTTTGGTGTGAAATCTTAATGAAAATTATTTTTCAGACATTGATTATCAAATATTTTCAAAAGATATGTCCTGAAACTTTCGAACGAGAAGCCTAATCCCTCTTCTGCTCCTTCAAATGGAAACCAAACCATGGTATAAATGATTCCAGCCACCATAACTAATCTAATAATGACTTGTCTTAATAGATGCTCCTGTACATACAACTTACACGGTCAGGTTGACTCCATTTTTGCAGCCTTCTGTTTTCCTTCAAGCATTGAGAAAATAATATTTGCATAATTTGCTTTACATAATGAGACCAGTTGGTGAAATCAGGAAAGAGGATCTCCTAGTCTCTCTAATGCTTTCTGTCTCACTTTCGTCTTCAGAATCCTCAACGACACATGCTGCAAGATCCTCACATGACATCGAAGAGTTGTCGTACTTGTCTTTTCGCCTTTTAGTAGGGGATGCAACTTCAGGAACACAATCCTCATTCTGTACATCAATTATAATTGGGGACTTGCTAGAAGAAATTTCCTGTGAAACCTTCCTGAGACTTCTAAGCGGATAGCGGAGAGGCATCGGTTTATCACCTCCGTCGGGTTCATATCTGCTAGCTGTGTTTCCCGGTGGGAAAGTGGCTTGATTCCCAAGTGTGTCCTGTTTGTGATATGACAATTAGGGAATGAAGAGTTTGCTTTAAAGCATCGTACAGAACAAATATTCGTCAAATTATGTACATGGAAGTATTTTTGAGCATATTAGCAGAAAATGAACTTTTTTTTTTCTTTTTTGATACCCTGTGTTCCGACTTTTCTATGCATAGAAATTATTACCTCCATCGGCAAAGTCATGTTATTGAATTGATTAATCGGCACCACCAGCTTATAAGGCTGAGAACTTTCGTCAATTACTGTGTTGTCAACATTCCTTTGTTCAAACATGGCTGAAAAAGATTGCCGCCCCTTAATTTCAAATTCATAACTGGAATTGAACTTGATATCATCAAGACTTGATTCTTTCACACCGTCTGGCGCACCGCTGTCTCCCTCAGTAATACCACTTTGGAGATGTTTGTTATTACGAGCAGCTGGAGGATCTTTCAGGGCATTATCTTTAACTATTCTGTGAATCAGTTTTCTAATATGATCGCGTTTTTTGAGAGAAACCTCAGCAGCAAGGAACCAATCCTTATTAAGCTGCAGAAACAGAAGTTTAATTATCTTCCACATGATAAATAAGGGATTTAACTGCATCAAGAAAACCCTGCAGGGTGATTTGCTATTAGACCGTCCTTCGGTAAGAGCGGCAACAGAAACAAATATAACCACTAGTTAAATCCAAAAGAGAAGCTAAAGCAACAATCATGAATGGAAAAAAAACATACTACATTTGACCTGGTACCTATAAAAGACAATAGTTCCTCCAAGAGAATGTTTTCATGCCCACGCACAAAACTTGTGCAGCATTTCATCCCTTCTTCAGTTCAATATATACCTCTCTTTTTAGAGATGTCTAACAGAAACATCAAATTCCAATGAATAAGTTCTTTATGCAGTTCACTTACAAACCGACTAAAATACTAACATTATCATTTCAGAATCTAGTAAATGATTCGATCTCAGTCTACAGATTTCTGAATAAAGATACAAAGCATCACATATTACCATGTGCCAAAAGGTTACCTTTTGCCAATTAAATTTGCCAATTAAATTCCAATAAAATCTCAATTGGTCAGAGTCGCTTGGTGCAGGAATCCTTTT
Source organism: Rehmannia glutinosa (assembly GCA_016081115.2). Lineage (NCBI taxonomy): Eukaryota > Viridiplantae > Streptophyta > Magnoliopsida > Lamiales > Orobanchaceae > Rehmannia > Rehmannia glutinosa. Next base: position 42,270,224 of record CM071929.1, on the reverse strand, counting down.
GCCAATTAAAATCTCAAAGGAGAAAAGGTTACCACTATTGAACAAAGGTAGAAGAGGTCAGGAACTTCCTAAACCAAAACGGACTAAATAACTCCAAACGTCAACCTGTGTCACCCTTTCAGTTGACATTCGGAAGAGAGGACCATTCAAGTTCTATGTTCAAGTTTCCAAAGGAAACAAAACTTACAAAGTCAACATATTTAGTTGCATTGACGTTTGATGCCTGCTCCAGAAAAAGTTCTGCATAATGAAGCAAAAAAAAGCCCACAATCGAACAAGTTCTCTTGCTGTGGCAGCTGAGACAAAACATCAAGAAGGAACAAAAAAAAACTCAAAAAAAATTTATAAATGGACATAAGATCTACTAAGCAATTAGATTATGATGAGGAGAATAATTAGAATGCATTGCCTTTGTTGACAAGTTATACATGCAAATTAGTGTCTCAATCCATGTCCAACACTAACTCCTAATAGCCATGTAGTAAATGAGTCCAACCCTTTCTCCCAATCAATGGGAAGTAATTGCTTTAAGCAGCCCAACATACAAAAGAAAATCCACGATGATGGCTAATTGACTGCACACCATCCATTCATCAAAGGCTAATTCTACGTCAATTAGGAATTAACGACAAAGATATGCAAATAGCTCATATTTACATTTCAATTTATCCAGTCAAGTATTCTTCACAACAAAATTAATTGCAGCTTAAAACTAAACTTTAGTTCCCGATGACTCTTTAACTGAGTCCTGCTTACCCTATCTCCATGAAATATTTCAACTTTCCATAGAAGATTATTGAAATGTTACGTTATTCATTCCACAACAAACTGAATCAGTTAAATTTTCTAACTGGTACCTTTGAACATCATTATCCACTCATAAAGGCATTTTGAAGATGTCTCTTTACTGTAAAAAAACTACTCCAAAACGACAATCATCCAGTGTTTATCCAATTTAGTGAAAGATGAATTATTTGAAAAGGATAATCAAGATGAAGAAAAATATGACATTCAATCACAAGAGAGAAGATGCGAAATAAACTTTGTTCCACAAAAGCTCAGTCCTTTCTGAAAGATACAGAGTTTAGTGAAAACACTTACAACGCATTTCCAATTAACTAAATAAACTAGCTGCAAAAGATATGCGAAAATATCACCATGCCTCTTAAGTTAGCAACTTCCCCCGGATGGCAGATAACAATCAAACTCCAATGCAGGCTACAAAAAGAGGGAACATCAACCTTAGATAGCCAAATTAAAAATCTATACCTTTGAAACCTCCATAACAGCATTTATTAATTACCTGAAGTTGACAGGTATAAATATGTAATCTTTTTCAAAAATGTTTATATTCCTTGTCCATTTACGAACACGTTGAAAAGCATCACTTCCTTCCCAAGTTTTAGATGAATCTCGATCCATATCCACAAGCTTCCGAAAGAAGAAAAAAAGTAGTGAAGTAATGGAACATATGCAGCTTTTCTGGTTTGGGTATAAGGCATCAGTTACGTCCAAAAGTTGATGGAAATTCTTATTTGATACCTCCTGCATGCTATACATTATCGATGGCATATGCTGCAAGTTTGTCAAAAAGTGTTAATGTTACTAATTGTCGATTGAGAGGCTTGAAAACTCATGATTGTCATATTATCATGCAACAATTGATACCAGTTTCTGTACTTGGGATCTTTAACAATAATGTTTGTGAGGCATTGCATGACATCAACAATTTTTTCAAACAGTTGTGCTTGAAAGCATTGAGTAGGGCGGACTTGGAATCTCTTGAAGATCAAATTGCTTTGACCTTATGCAAATTATAAAGAATTTTTTCTCCAACCTTTTTTGATATCATTGGCGCATTTGCCCATTCATCTTGCACGAGAGGCCATTTTGGGATTATGGCATGTGTCTCATATTAGCATTTAGTTTTTTTTTTTCTCAAGCGCGCGTGATTACAAAATAAACATGATAGGGTAACGAGATGTTATTCAAGTGGGTACAACTCAATTCCCTTGCTACATATGTCTCATATGGATATATCAATGTGAATTTAAAAAAATAAAATCAAAATGGAACACATGTCACAATCATAACGGAGTGTGCTACACTTTGGCTTATTAAGTACACATTAAATACATGCCATCAATACACTTTGGCTTATTAAAATTAACAACTAAAATAGATCGAAATTAAACCTTGTGTGCTACAGAATAGGCTCGAATAGGAATCTTATAATGTATTCCTTCATATGAGGAAACTGAATTCCACGCCCATTTTCATGCTTGTACCAATACTCTGCCATTCTCCCAATATAAAATGCAAATCTCACAAAATCTGGTTGAAATGGAGAATCATACGCAAATCGTTCTTCATTCATCTTTTTCCATGTCTCGTACATGAGAAACCTTATATATTCCCGCGCCTCTTCTCTACTAGCACCGCTTTCATTCATGTAACACTGAATTGATTTTGGTACATCACCTCGTCTCGACTCCTCCTATTTCAGTTGAAAATCCAAAAAATAAAAATTCATAACCGCGCCAAATACCGTAACAAATTAAATTCTAGTTAGTTATATATAATCATGATAAACATGTAATACTAACCGCAGATGTTCCAAGATCATTTGCAAAACGCAAAATAATAGCTGCATATCGAACGATGTCGTGATATTTATACAAGGATTGAACAACATCCTTCTCTATTGGATTTGTCATAGAACAAAAAGCATGGGTTAGGATAACATGAGCTGCTATAGATATCCATCCATTGCTCATGTATTCTTCTAGTGTTGGTGTATAACCCTTGGAGTACCACTCTGCCTCTATTAAATATGTTCTACACAAATCTGCCCACTGCGCGCAACAATTTATTTTGAAATTTAATTAAATAATTAAGCTTGATGACATCAATTCTGGAGTAAGAAATTAAGAAGTGTTACCGATTTTCGTAAATGTGGAATGATGAGAAACCCTTGTTCTTTGAGAACATCATATGCCGTCTCATTGACGAAGTTGTTGAGCGCTAGAAAACATAATTGCATATAGTTTGGGAGTTTGTCCATCGCTTCAATATCCCATCTAAAAAAAGAAAAGAAAAGCAAGATATATATACATATATATACTTGAATACTAATAATTAACTTAAAAAATTTTGGTTAAAGTTGTGAAGAAGTTGTATTAAGTAATTACCTTTGAATAACATCATTGAAGAGTCGTAGTTCTTCTAAGGTAGCATAGATATCGAATATATCATCAATTAATGTTATAAAGGCATTGACCTTGGTGATCATGATTCTTGTATATCCATATTGAGGCTCGAATAGCTCAGAAGTGGGCACGAAATAATACTCCACCACATGATGCCTAGCAAATGATAGTTTTTCAGGCAGACCTGTTTGTTTCCAATAACTACGCATGAAGAAAATCAATATTGATCAGTGGTACTTAAGATCTTCAATATATAATTAACTATATATAAATTAGTGAATTAAATAACTACGTACCTTAGGACATGTTTGATTTCTTCTAGCTGTGATGCTTGAGCAATGTTGAAGTCCAATTTTGCAAGCTCAAGCACAATTGGATTCATGTCTTGTCTCATCCCAAATGCATCTATGCACCATATTGCATGTATCCTAGGGATCCTCCAATGGAGTGGGAAATCTAGAGCACTATGCACCAATAATGAAAAATGCTCATCTTCAATTCCAATATTAACTTTTTTCTTGAGTAGATTGGTGGCAAATTCTCTTGCTAGATCCAAGGTCTTTTCAGCTTGTGTCAACAGGAAAGAAGCCTCATAAAGCTCTAATAGTCCTTTAGTCTCATCCCCAAGGCTTGGCTTGAATTCACCCATTTCATTCTTGAAAATATCAAATACATCTGCAAATTAATTAATATATAAAAAAATTCAGATTTTGCTTCAGGCTAGAAAATTAATGCAAAGACGTACATATAATAAACTTTAGCCGCACCTTGAGAGACGCTAAAACCATGTTGTCTCAGGAGTCTGAATCCAAGAGATGTTGCGTACAAATTATCCCTTTGATAATTCTTGAAATAGTCCTCATCGTATATACGATTTAAGATTTTGTCGATTTTGTCCTCAAAGAGATAAGAAATACCCAGCCTTTGCAAGTCATCAATAAACTCCAATTGTTGAACAGCATCCATTTCTTCATGATCCAACATCATATTCACTTGACAAATAAGCTCACAAGCCCTTTTTGAGTATCTCTCTTCCTGCACAGGTTGCAAATGTAAAAGGTTGGTTATTCTTCTTTTTTTTTTTAACTTTTCTCGGATAGTTAAATCATCTTTCTACTCACTTTTATAAACACTAGTATATAAGGTGCACGCGCGTTGCACGTGAATCATATAAATTTTCTAATTTAATTAAAAAAATATTATCTTATTTAATTTAGTTTATTATAAATATTGTTTATATAATGTAGTGACGACACTGTTCAATGAAAAACTCCTATCAAATAATGAAAACTTAGATTGTTGTAGAAATGTATATATAAGAGATTTTTTTTAATTTAAGGATTAATGCCAAATGTATTGATTGAAAAAAGAGAAGGAATTAAAACATGGGGTGATTAAGAAATATATGCCTTGTGCCAAATCCAGAAATGCTTCATAAAACGATCTTCAACGTTTTTTTTTTTTTTTTTGAATTGCTTGAAACAATAACGATAGTTCCATGAAAGCATCAAAAAGTACATATATATAAGAAAGAAAAGTTACTACATAATTTCAAGTTCTATCAAACCTTCTCTTTCTTGATTTCGGCAATTACCATTGTCTTCTTTTTTTTACTTAAATTTGTCAATATCTTTGCACACTTGTTCTAGATATTTTACAAAGTTTCTTTATCACTTGAAATGCAACCATAGTAACAATGGCTTTCTGGTGTTTTTTTCTTTTGATCATCTTCTTTAGCCATCCCATCTTCATTTTTCGCTCCAGTATATAATTGGTAGACATACTTGATATCTTTCTCCTTTTCGACTCGTTTTCCCTGATTTAACTAAATATTAATGATAATGAGACATAACTAAAATAATCAATTAGAATTGAAAACGGTCAATTTTTCATGTTGAAATCGTAACCCTTTAATATAAATTTTTGTATCAAAAATCCATATTGATTTATTATGAGATTATACATATTTTAAAAGGGAAGAAAATCTATAAAAACAAAATAATGTTCAATATATTATTATGACATGTTCAGTTGTTGTTTAATACTCACGGATTGGGAATCCAATAAATATAATGGTTACTTCCTCGAACATAGTTATGATTGCACTTTGAGCGTCTTGGACGGCATTCAACACCGGTATGATATCTACAATTGATAAAATAGTTTTTGGTATTCGATGGATGAATGAATTATATAAGTTTTTCAAATTCGATTAATATTCGGCATTGTTTCGACATTTTCCTCATTGCATTTTTTACAAGTCGTAGTGTCTTTATTTTTCAAAACAGAAGCATAACATTTCTTGAGTCATACTACAGGGAAAATTTATTTTCAACTCTTTCGACAACTCCTTTGAAACAATAATAAATAGATAAAAAATTATTTAAAAAACAATTATAATTGAAAAAAATATACATAATATCTATAATAAAAAGATATAATATTAAATAATAATTATACCTCGGATAATGTATCTTGATTGTTTATGATATCACTTTGATTGTTTATGATATCACTGAGGCTCACTTCAATTGCAAATTTTATTCTCTATGGTTACTAATTATGGGGTACAGTATATATGGGGCACAGTATATATATAGGGGAGGATCAAGTGAGACCATATCTCTAGGTGAGACACAATGGACTAATCTCAACCATCCCTCACTATTAATCAATGTGTATGATTTAATGGATAAAAAATATATTAAAATATTAATTTAATCAATATAAGGGTAGTAGGGTAAAATAACATAACAAGTTAGTTACAAAAATGGAATCAAATCTCTTTCTCTCTCATACATCTCCCAATTTCCCCAATCTCCCCAATCTCACATCTCTCTCTCTCTCTCTCTCTCTCTCTCTCTCTCTCTCTCTCTCTCTCTCTCTCTCTCTCTCTCTCTCTCTCTCTCTCTCTCTCTCTCTCTCTCATTCGTCCATTAACGCAAATAAAGAAAACTGTGAAGAACTCGAAAATTAAATTTCATGAAAATTACAGAGAAAAAACAAGAAAAATCGGTGCAATATTACAGAGAAATAACGAACAATGAGTTCGAAAACTAAATATGCAACAAAACTCAACTAAATATGCATTATCTGAAAACTATCTATGCAGCGTAAAAAACTAATATGTAGTACAATATATCCAACTATGCAAGACGTCATAAACTATGCAACAAAATCAACTAACTATGTATTATCTAGAAACTATCTATGCATTGTGGAATAACTAAATATGCAGTACATTATGTAACATCCCATTTTTATAATTTCCAAAAGCAACATCCCATTTTCATAACTAAATATACATTATATTGAACCTATTTATGCGGTGTAGTATAACTACATATGCAAAGACGTTATATTCATTTATGTCTTTTTTCGTAAAAAGTGCTAACAAAATAACTAAATATGCATTATTTGATGTCTAATTATGCGATCGAAGAAGCCTAACTATCTTCAGTAAAATAAAAATATTTAGAAAGACGGGTTCCTTAAATTCCGCCACAAAATCGTGAAGCAAGATCAATTTTGACCCATAAAATCCGGGGACCACTAATTTGAATTACAAAATTACAGTCTTACCCTTAAAATCGAAAATTAGGAAATAATTAAAAAAACTGAATTAATCACATCCCTTCATTTTTTAAGATCAATGGATAAGATGAGTCCACACTGTCTCACCTAGGGAGGGTGGTCTCATTTGAAAAATCCTATATATATATATATATATATATATATATATTAATTGGGGTACAGTATACATATATATAGTTACGTTACATATTTACTAATGAGTATTAATTTTTTTATGCAAATGTAATATATTTAAATTTTATTATCTTGTACGTATATATTTAAACTCATAAAAATCATGTTTTTTTCTAATGAACTTTTAAGTCCATAATACGGTCTCACATAAGAGCACCTCCATAATATAATAATACTACTAATTAATATAGCATATAAGAAAAATAATGATACCTTATATTCACTGCGCTGAGATTTAACAAAATCGAAATCCCAAATGGAAGACTTGTAGTATCCAGATCTTCGTGTATTCGAAATTATCTGATCAATAGTCTGAGCTTTGCATTGGAAGGAGCCAAGCCTAAGGCCAGTGGGATGATGAGCTCCATTAGTAGAGCCATTCAAGCACATGAGTTTTGAAGGTTTCCTTTTAAAGGAAAAGTGATTATTATTAATTGGCTTGTTAGGAATCGCCATAACCATTCTAATGGTAGACATATTGAGCAACTACTTTTTTATTTTTATTTTTTCTGGGGGTTGAAAGAATATAGAGGTGCTTTAATTTATGTTTCAAGTAGCTATGGATATATAAAACTTGTGCAATATATATAGATGTGCTTTCTTGATAGATACATAAATTATTAGATATATATTCAAATCACAGTTGTGATTTTCGTTGCATTTGTTCATGGCTTGCACGTTTTGCAACTGGGACAACTAATCATATCTGAAATGGATTCAAATGTATATGCCCTTGATTTTTTTTTTATTTTGTTGGTTTTTTTTTTTTTTTTTTTTTTTTGTTTCACTACGGATCATCGTTGGTCATACAGATGCTCTCTGAATATGGAGATATGTGTCTCCATCTTTCTTTCTTTTCTTTTTTTCAATAATTCAACCAGGCTTAACCCTGACTATACCTAAGAATTAATAAATGTCAGCTCCAGCCTCTCATTGCTACCACCAAGATAAACACCAGGATGTGCTTGCATTATACTTAAAATAAATCAAATGCAATCACAATTTTCGATTTTAAAATTTTCGATTCCAATATCATTAATATATACATACATATATATACGTCGAGAATGTTCTAATCATATTGATTATACGTTTACATGTAATGATAAAACTAAAACACGAATGCAACCCCAGTACGAACTACATCACGTACATTGCTGGTTCCATGATTGTGAAAAAGGGGGCACGATAAATATTAAAAAAATACACAGAAACTTTGTTTAATATTTAAATTTGTACAACAAAACATTGTTTAATTGCAAAAGTTGATCGTGTAGAATACATGAAAGAATAAAGAACTATTTATTTTTTTTTTGTGCATATAGAACTAATTAGAGAAATTAAGAAAATAAAAGAACATTGTTATTTTATTAGATATTTTGGATATTTTTACTTTTTACTAATTTTGCTATGTATTTTATTTACTCGCGTTGTTATGTCAAATTTAATTTTTTGAAATTTTATTATTGGGATTTATATTGTAATATTTAGATTTTTTAATTATTTCTATAAGAATGGGTAAAAACAGGGTATAAATTTATCATTATTATTTTTTAAATAAAAGTTAGTATTGTAGGTTTCACAAATTGGGGGTACAAGTGTACCCCCAAGTTCTAATGTAGATCTGCCACTGATCACGCACTATAAGATAGAAATTAATGACTCGCCTACGAGTACAAACCAACCGGAAAAATAATATTATGATATAAAAATATCTGTAACAGATTCAGTTAGTTAGTTACTATTGTAACTGTCATTTTTAACTACCTTTCCATTCCTCTATATGTACCAGCAGCTCTCTTCCATTTTGATCAATGAATTCACTTCTCAGTTTTATATTTGTTGTTTCTGTTAAAAAAAGACTCCAAAAAGAAAAAAGAAAATTACAACTCTATAATTTTGCGCCTGCTTTCAAAAACCCTAAATAAGAGGAAACATTATGTAGGGTTAACTATACTTTGACCTTCAAACTATAGTGTGTTTTTTTTTTTTCATTTTGCTCATTTAGCTTTGAAAATATATATTTTACTATTTGAACTATATGATTTGTTGCACTTTACCCCATTAATCAACCAAAAATTGACATATGTGAATTCGTGATAGGTCCAAATCATTTTTCAAGGGGTTAATTGCAAAATATTTATAGCAACGTTTAGTAGGCAACTTAAGTGCGATACTCACGATAATTTAGTGGGCAAAATGCAATTATTAGATATATACAGATGTGCTTTCTTGATAGATACATAAATTATTGAGGAAATACCACAAAATACCCTGATTTTTGAAAAAAAGACAAAAATACCACCCTATCACTAATATACCCTATCCGCTCCTAAACTTTCCAAATATACCCAAGTATGCCCACCATAACAACAATAATCAGGCCGTAAATTGCAAATGTAGCAATACTAATTTGATTCGGTCCCTTCTTCTTTTTACTCTGTTGCAAGAGAGCTTGAGGTTTGATCTTCGCCATTATATTCCGTCAACTTCAAATCTTAAGCTCTGGAAAAGAAAAATCACGCATCAACACCTGGAATTTTACAGCATCGGATACTCATGGGCACAACCTTAGATTCAAATCACCAACTAAACATCACACTGAAAACATCGAAAATCAATAATCTGATTTTAAACTCTTTTGAAATTATCCTATACAAAATTACATAAAATTAAAAAATCCAAAAGTCTACCTCTGAAATTCTACGATTTCGATACGATAAGAAAGGAAAATAGTAGCACATATGAGGTATAACCAGTCTGAATTCACAGGGAAGCAGGAAAACAGAAAATCATTAACTGAAAGTAAAATTAACAACAACAAAATGACTACGAGATTATACCTGATCCTGATCTATGCTAGGGCAAAATTCGAAACGATTTCTTAAATATTTTTGACCAAAATCAGCGGCAAATTTCGCAGTCGAAGATAGAAAATTGGATGCTCTGTAAAATTATGTTTCACAATATCTTTTATGTTTTGCTTCACTGTATAGAAATTCAAGTTCAGAAATATATATATAATCTATTTCTTTTGATGTTGCAACAGGAGCGAATTGAGATCTGCATCGTCGGCCACTTGCAACAAATTGATGTTGTAAACATCGTAATTGAGAAAACACCGGTGAAACTGGATTTCCCGGTGCCGGAAGGGCCGTACAGGAGATAGCAGCGTTTCCAAACGTGGCCTAGCTTCTGATAATAGTGTTTGGACCTGAGAAAAGTTTCCAATTCCAATCGAAATTTGCTTTTCAAATCCGAGTCGATTACAAGCGAATTGAAACAGGTGGGGTGATTGAACGAGACGGATTTCTGCATGATTTTTCTGTGCTCTTTTATTATTTTGTGATTTGAAGTTTTTCATTTATTTCGAAGTTGTTTCTTTTATGTTTCTTTTGTTCTTTTATGTATTTTCCATTTATTTGTTCTTTTTTATTATTTTTGATTTGTTGTGTTATCTATCTGACTGTGTATCTTTTTTTTATTTTGTAGTGAATGTGGGATTTTTTGTTGCTTGTTATGCCGAGCACTTTATTGGTGGGAAGGTTATGGATGTCGAAGCGTTTGAGAAAGAGAATGAACAAGCAAGGCTCAGTCATCTGCTTCATAATCATGCTAAGTTGAAGCTGCAAAATGGTGATGACGATGACAACGATATTGAGTTTCTATCTCCACTTCCTAATGATTTTAGAGAATTGTTGTTATTTAAAATTTTAATGATGATATAATCGATTGAAACATGTAAGAAACATAAATAAAACATGTAAGAAACAATTGTGAAATAGGTGATCATGTGATAAAAGTTTGTAGTAAATTGCTTTTAAATTTAGAGAAATAGTGTAGTTTTTCCCCATATACTCTTCAGCTTTTTTTTTGTCATCCTTGTAAATGTTGATCTTTGCTTCATTTCGATGTATGCGTGTCTAATCTTGAACTAAAGATCTCACGTACTCTAGCAAAGTTGTTATTGGTAAGTCTTTCCCTGCTACAGTTGATGCATTCAATAATTCTACGATGTTGGAAGTCAATACCAAGTAATTTTTGGTCTGACAGTGGAGTCGTATCCATTTCTAGTAGCCGATGATGGACAAGTAAGCTCAAATTTTCTGAATTGAATTTGTTGTTCCAAGATTTCGTTTAGGAGTCTTTGAATGTGCGATCCATTTGAATCGATATTCTTGTTATTTCAAAGTTGGTATACTCTCTATGTTCTTTCCATTGTCCATTGTGGCATACCACAACTGAGATTTTCTCTATGCAACTGTGGAATTCAATGAAAAGTTGGCTAAGTGAAACATATAAGAAACATAAATGAAACATGTATGAAACAAAGAAACAACAAACATGTTTGAAACAACAAAGAAACAAAAAAGAAACCAACGCAAAAATATCAGCAGAAAATGGGTATTTTTGTCAAAAATCAGCGGAAAATGGGTATTTTTGTCCAAATTCAGCGGAAAATGGTATTTTTGTCCAAAATCAGCGGAAAATGGGTATTTTTGTCCAAATTCAGCGGAAAATGGACATTGTGCAAGGATTGGGTATGGAAAATGGGGTATTTGTGTCCTTTTCCCATAATTAAATGTGCATAGTTGTCTTATAGTTTAATCCAATTAAAGTGATCTACTAAAGTTTTAATTTTGGATTAAAAGGGTATCAAATTGTCCTGGGATTAAATGTGTAGATACTATTAGGAGATTTTCTATTTGTTGAGGGACCAAATAGAAAATAAAGGGGATACTTATCCAAAACGGTTATGGTCCCCGGGCGACGGTTCTTAAATAAGAGAAAACGTATGTCTCCCTTTACAAAATGTGACTTACAAAATTCTCAAGAGAACCACTCGTCTGGAATACCAAAACCAGATCCCAAATCCAGATCCAGATTTTTCACAAACCCTAATGGATTCAGGTACGCTTCCGCGATTCAAATTAATTTCTTCATCTCTCGGATTATCATGGTAGATCGGTTCAAGCATACTTTTATGGATTTCGTGTATTAAAGCATGACCTTTTGTGATTTCAATTTCTAACAAGTGGTATTAGAGCTACTCTACTCATGATTCTCTGAGAATTGCGAAGAATTTCGGTGTATTTTTGTGGTTCTTCGTGAATCAAAATCAGGGTCTTCTAAATTTCTGGATTGATTTTGCTTCGATATATATATTTTGAAAATTCTAATCCGTAAAGAATTCAGTTAAAGTTGCGGTATTTCTACGGTTATTGTGGATTCAGAATTTTTATATTTTTCTATTTGATTTCTGGACATATGGATTCCTTCCTTTGCCGTTTTTTAATGGATAATTACAGCATGATTTTGGTTTGATGGCCTTTAGATTAATTAAAAAAATAAGCTATAGCCATTGAAATCAAAACCCAGATTCTTGTATGCCTTTAATTTTGGTTTTTTGTTGGCTGCTAACACGCGTTTCGAGGTGGTCTGTATTTTTTGGTGCTTGATCGGCGACGGTTATGGTGCAAAGGAGTCGTGTATTTGGTCTGTTTGGAAAGTGTTGAAGTTGACTTTTGGGCCCAACATTCTGGATATTAGGGGCAATTTTTTGATAAATTCAGAATTTCTTATGGCCATTTACAGCAAACTATTTGTTAAGATACATGTATTATGTGCAAATACATGTTCGATCATTTTATTTTAAATTTGTTTGGTGCATCTCATGTCCCAATTTATTTTGTCTAATATTTAAAATGAATTTATTGAAACAGGAAGTTGCTAAAGTGACCTCTCTTGTGTAGATTTATTCATTAAGAATATTGGATGTTTGTGTTTGTGTATATTCATGCGGGTATTATTCGGCCCTAATGAAGGTTAATACTTGCCCCGAAATGCACAAACACCTATGGTGGTAAATACGTGGCAATTATTGTTAGTCCAAGTGACTACGATAATCTAGAGGGGGGGTGAATAGATTATCTCGGTTTTTCAGATTTTGCCCTCTTTTTCGAATAATCAACCAAAGACGAGAATGTAAATGCGGAAATAAAACAACACTCGTCGATTTAAAGAGGTTCAACCCACCAGGGCCTAATCCTCTACCACCCCAAGATATCAGGGATGGATTTCAAAAGAAAGAAAGATTTTATTAATTTACCAAAAATTAATACAACACCTTGAGGATTACCACAATCCTCTTACACCACCTTAAGGATTACCACAATCCTTTTACAACACCTTTGAAGATTACCACAACCTTCAAACACCTATCACCTAGATCACCCAAGTGTATTCTTACCACAAGAATACTCACAAGGATGTCTTGTGTTGAATGATGACCAAAATCAAGATTACAACTCAATAATGATTGATACAATATGAGTACAAGTGTAATCAAGAATTGAAAGCCTAGACCTCAAAAATTGTGCAAGTGAAAGTGCTAAGGCTAATGCAACAAGATATATGAAAGTGTTTGCTTTGTTTGCTCTTTGCTTGTATGGAGTGTTGTATCTTGTTGCTTGAATGAAGCCTCTATTTATAGGAGAGGTCTTGGCTTTGATTTCCAGACATTGGCTCCTCCTTGGGGAGTGATTTGTCGCAAAAGAAACCATTTAAAATCATCAATATAGTGTTAGAAATCAATCCCACAAAATAGGGAAAAGTCATGCAAAATAACGGATAGTTTCTTTGTCAAACATGGGGTTCGACCGAGTCGCAATGCAGAGATAAGATTGAAATTGAATTCTGCGAATTTTTACACGGGGACGGTCGAAGGGGGGTGCGACGTGTCGCCTCAATTGTGGGGTTGCCCTTCTCGAGCGTTTTTACGAAAGAGAAGTGCGGAACAAAAATCCAACTTGCAGTGCAGGTCGCCCACCGGCCGACCACACCGGTCGCCCACCTGGTCGACCGGCCGCATCTCGCCTCTTTTTTTTCTTACGTCCCATTTTTTGTTTCAAAACTCAACTCAGTACGGGTTGCCTATGGGGCGACCAGGTCGAAAACTGAAACAAAAGTGTTGTCCAATTTTAAATCGAATATTAACTTCAAGAAATACTCCAAAAAATAGTAAAAACATTTTAGATCGATCGGAAGTGTTGGGACAACATTTAGGGACATTGTTTTGGTATAAAAACTCATTTGAACAAAATCATCAAAATCATGATAAAAACATTTATCTAACAAACTCCCCTTTTTGATGATTACAAACCAAAACAATTTTCAAGAGGACGATTTGAAAAACAAAATAATTTTCCGGTTTATGAGTAAACTATCCGTTTAAAAACATTTTACAAAAGCTCCCCTATCAACAAGCATATTAAGAAGAAATATTGCATAAGCTAGAAGCACAAGCTTTTACAAAATAAACACTAACTCCATGAGCTTAGAAGCTCCCCCTGTCACAAATACTTAATATCCATGCAAACAAGTCCATAACACAACCATTGGACTAAGTTTTCTTCACAACTTATGGCCTAAACAAGCCATAGCTTATAGCTTCTATTTCGAGCTTTTATTAGCTTCTTTGAGCTAACGAGCCAATTTCCTGTTTCTCCCCCTTTGGAATCATCAAAAAGAATGTTAGGATGATAGAAATATCATAGAAGTATATCAAAGTGCGCCAAAGAAATGGTTTATCACCCATTGAGCAATTTAGGCTTAAAAACCAAGGAAAATGGGAGAAATGTATCATGAAGATTTCATACGCACGTTTTATTTCCCAAAACATGATCTCAATGAGTATAGACGACTTTTTGGAAGCGAGAGAATTATGTAGAAGTTGAAATTTTCATTGAAACATTTCATCGAACACATTGTGGGCGTGAAAAATAAAAAGAGTTGTATATAGCCCTTGTAAATGATCCAAGCCAAAAAAATTTCATCACCAAATCATACCAATTATCATACAATACAGCATAACAACTAAGCTCATCATGATCATAAAATAATTTCATCAAGTAATATACAAGAAAGGCCATAAACTCAAGGGTTCAACCCATTTGAGCAAAAGGAATAGAATTCTTACCATTCGATCGGTAAAGATGAGCGATGATCAAGCCATATAAGGTGTATGATATGAATTGAATTCATGAAAACAAATTTTGAGTGAAATTAGTGTGAATTTGGCAAAGGGGACGAAAAATGGCCAAAATGAGTGAAAATGACTAATGCTGAAGACAGAACGATTTTAAACCAAAAAATGGCTTAGAAGGCGACCCGGTCGTGGTTGGCGGCCGACGGCGTTGGCGACGGTTGCCCTCAACCTCTTCATTTTGTTTGACAAATTTTTCAAAATCCGAATTTTCAACCAAAAATCCGATTTTTCGCCCCTAAGTTTTAAAACCATGCAAAATGCAAACGTAGACCTCATTCAATATGCATTATGCCTAACCGAGCTCGTATTGACGCAAAAGTCTCGGAAGTTAGCGGTTTTGTAAAAATGTCCGCTAATTGATCTTGAGATGGCACAAACGATATCTCAATTTTTCGTTTTGAAACACAATCCCTTAGAAAATGATGTCGAATCTCAATATGTTTAGTACGGTTATGATGAACCGGGTTTTGAGCAATATTTATAGCGGATACATTATCACAAAAGATAGGTACGTTTTCAAAAGAGCATTTGTAATCCGCTAAGGTTTGTTTCATCCAAAGAAGTTGAGTACAACAAAATGCGGCGGAAATATATTCGCTTCGGCCGTTGAAAGAGAAACACGTTTTGCTTCTTTGAAAACCAAGAAACTAGGCAATCGCCTAAAAATTGACATGATCCGGAAGTACTTTTCCGATCATCAATATTACCCGCATAGTCGAATCACTATAACCTTTAAGAGAAAAGATTTCATTCTTTGGATAAAATAAACCATATTGAATAGTGCCTTTCAAATATCGAAAAATCCGTTTAACGGCACTCATATGAGATTCTTTTGGATTGCTTTGAAAACGAGCACATAGGCATACGGCATGAAGAATGTCCGGTCTACTAGCGGTTAAATAAAGTAAACTACCAATCATACCTCGATACTTGGATTCATCAACCGTCTTGCCTTTTTCATCTTTGTCAATTTTGACATTGGTTGCCATAGAGTCGAGGCGGTTCTTCCTTCTTCAATGCCGAACTTCTTCAAAAGTTCTTTTGTATACTTAGATTGCGAAATATAAATACCTTCTTGGCATTGCTTAATTTGAAGTCCAAGGAAGAAGTTTAGCTCCCCATCATACTCATCTCGAATTCACCTTGCATTAACTTGGAGAATTTCTTGCACAAAGATTCATTAGTAGCACCAAAGATAATATCATCAACATAAATTTGCACAAGTAAACAATCTTGCCCTTTTTCAAAAACAAAGAGTGTAGTATCAACTTTACCTCTTGTAAAACCATTTTGCAAAAGAAAAGAGCTAAGTCTATCATACACCATGGGGGTGCTTGTTTTAAACCATACAAAGCCTTTTTAAGTTTATAAACATCATTAGGCCTAGAAAAATTTTCAAACCCGGAGGTTGTTTTACATAGACTTCTTCTTGAATAATACCATTTAAGAAAGCGGATTTAACATCCATTTGGTAAAGTTTGAAATTTTTGAAACAAGAATAGGCAAGTAAAATACGAATAGCTTCTAAACGTGCTACTGGTGCAAAAGTTTCATCATAGTCAATACCTTCTTCTTGACAATACCCTTGGGCTACTAACCTTGCCTTATTTCGAACAATGTTGCCTTGATCATCAAGTTTGTTAGGAATACCCATTTTGTACCAATAATTGTTTGAGATGGAGGACAAGGTACTAATTCTCATACATCATTTCTTTCAAATTGATTCAACTCTTCTTGCATTTCCAAAAACCAATCTTCATCCTCAATAGCTTCCTTAGCATTTTTAGGCTCTTTTTGAGATATAAGAGCTTTCTCGGCAAAATTCCTTCGAGTCATTACTTTATCAAGGGGATCACCAATAATAAGATCTTTTGGGTGATCTCCCTTAAATTTCAATGCTACGGGAAGATTCGAAGTATCACCCCTATCTTCTTGAGGAACATTTGAACTTGAAGGTTGGTCATATGAAATAGAAGGTTTATCATTATGAGCATCACTTTGAACAATAGGTTCAACAATATCCTCTTCATCACTATCGTCATTGGGTATTCTTTCAACACCCAAGGCTTCATTAAATTTGACATGAATAGATTCTTCAACAACCATGCTAGTCTTGTTGTAAACCCGATATGTTTTGCTCTTGGTTGAATACCCCATAAATATTCCTTCATCGGCCTTAGGATCAAGTTTGTCCAATTGATCCTTAGTATTTAAAATAAAGCACTTACATCCAAATATTTTGAAATAACTAATATTTGGAGTTCTTCCTTTCCAAAGCTCATATGGAGTTTTATTCATTTTAGGACGAATATAAACTCGATTAGTGACATAGCAAGCGGTACTTACGGCCGGCCCAAAAAATATTTTGGAAGAGAAAATTCATTGAGCATGGACCGACTCATTTCTTGTAGCGTCCGATTCTTCCTTTCGGCTACACCATTTTGTTGAGGTGTCCTGGAGCCGAAAAATTGTGCGTATATCCCTTGGTTTCACAAAAGACTCTAAACTCACCGTCAAATTTCTCCGCCGATCACTTGAATAGTTTTAATAGTATCTTCCTTTTCATTCTCAATGCGTCTACACACAACTTAACAAACTCATTAACGGCATCGCTTTTATTTGCAAGAAAAAGAGTCCAAGTGTATCTAGAAAAATCATCGACAATAACGAAAGTGTAATGTTTTCCACTTAGACTAGCCGTACCAATATCCCCATACAAATCAAGGTGAAGCAATTGTAGGGGTTTGGTAGTGGAAATTTCATTTTGGGCTTAAAACTACTCTTAACTAATTTGTTCTTTTGACAAGTGTCACATAAGCCAAGATTTTCAAAATTCAATTTGGGTAGTCCTTTTACATGTTGGTTTTTGTAAATATTTTTCAAATTCTTGTATCCAACATGTCCGAGTCGCCTATGCCATAAACTCGTTAAATCATTATTGGCGACAAGACAAGAAACATTTTGACTAACCAAATCACTAGTACAAATTTTGTAAAGATTGCCTTTTCTATTTGCTTCACAAATAATATTACCATTTTTAAGAATAAGGCATTTTTCTTTATTAAAAGAAACATCATAATTTGAATCACAAAGTTGGCTAACACTTATCAAATTGAACTTAAGCCCTTCTACTAAAAGAACATTACAAAAGAGAAAGAAGAGTTACCAATTTCTCCATTTCCAAGAATTTTTCCTTTGCCATTGCCGAACATGACCATACCTCTTCTTGGAGCTTGATGTTGGTAAAAAGCTCTCTCCTCCCGGTCATATGGCGTGAACATCCGCTGTCCACGAGCCATTTCGAATCCTCCATGGTTGTTATAGCCCCTATTACCTACAAAATCATTTCTTTTAGGTACCCTATAATTTTGGGGTCCATGGGGGTTAGTTTTGAGACCTTTGGGTCTCCAAATATAACTAGAGCTATTTCTCAATTTGCAATTATTAGCATAATGTCCAATTTTGCCACAATAAAAACAAGTAGGAGTATGAGAGCTACTAGCACGTATGAAAGTCGGACCTTGGTTATTTTTCTTAAAGACTTTTTGAAATGGTTTGTAACCAAGTCCTTGTTTTGAATGCTCACCTCTTTGTGCATCTAAAATTTTAGTAACCTTATCCGTGCTTAAATTAAAACGATGCACATCCTTTTTCAAATTATCAATATCATTAGTGAGCATTTGTTTCTCGGTTTCAAGAGTTTGAATTTGAGTAAGGGTAATAGCATGAACATGATCAAGAGTCTCATAAGATGTAAATAATTTATCCTTTTCTATTTTAAGCTCTTTATGCTCCTTCTTTAAACTCTTGTATTTAACAATTAATTTTTGAAATTCATTTTGCAACTCATCAAAATCACATTGCAATTCATCAACTAAGGAGGAGGTAGAGGAGTTAGAGCGCCTCATTATTTTCATCGTCCATAGCCATAAGACCATGTTCGGTTTCACCTTCCTCGTCGGATGTCTCGAGTAGCTCATCCCAAGTTTTGACATCCGCATTTAGAGCCTTCTTTTTCGGAAAAAGCTTCTTTTTCTTTTGTTCCTCCTCATTGAGTTTTGGGCAATCGGCTATGAAGTGCCCGGCTTTCCGCACTTAAAGCAAGCATTATCTCTTGGTTTTCTTGCTTTATTTTTATTCACAAATTTTGCAAATTTTCGAACAAGTGCGCCGTCTCTCTCATCATCATCATCATTATCATAGTATGCATTATTAGAAGAGGAAGCAAGACCTTTAGGAATATTTTGCATACCCGATTGATTGATGGTTGGTTTGGTATTTTTCCTCTCCTTGAGATAGACTTCATAGATGAGGAGGTTCCCGATGAGCTCGTCAAACTTGAGTGTCTCAAGATTTTGTGCTTCCGTGATTGCCGTCACCTTTTCGGACCATGAGCCGGGAAGAGCATTCAATACCTTAGTCACTTTGTCTTCTTCGGAGATGACTTTACCGAGGGCCACAAGAGGATTGACGATGTTGTCAAGCCTTTCCACCATCTTGGAGATGCTTTCATCATCATACATGTTAAAGTTTTCAAAGTCTTTAACAAGCATGGTCTTTCTAGCTTGCTTGACCTTCTTTGTCCCTTCATATATAGTCTCCAATTTTTCCCAAACCTCATGTGCCGACCTTATGCCTCGTATGCGATTGTACTCGGTGGCGGTAAGTGAGCAATGCAAAATATTTAAGGCCTTACCGTTTAGAGAGAAGGCCTTCTTATCATTTTCATCGAACTCCTTGAAAGGTTTAGGAGTCGAGGTGCCATCCTCCATTTTTTTTGTTGGTTGATCAACTCCTTCAATAACCACATTCCATATGTCAAATCCGCACCCTTGTAGAAAGCACTCCATACGGTCTTTCCAAAATGTGTAGTTGTTGGCGTCGAACAATGGTGGCTTGTTGGTGGAGGCGCCGGTGGTGAGATAAGCGTCATTCGTAGCCATGGATCTTTCCTCTTTACTCGGAACGAGCTAGCCAAAGAGTTTGGCTCTGATACCACTTGTTAGTCCAAGTGACTACGATAATCTAGAGGGGGTGAATAGATTATCTCGGTTTTTCAGATTTTGCCCTCTTTTTGAATAATCAACCAAAGACGAGAATGTAAATGCGGAAATAAAACAACACTCGTCGATTTAAAGAGGTTCAACCCACCTAGGGCCTAATCCTCTACCACCCCAAAGATATCCGGGATGGATTTCAAAAGAAAAAAAGATTTTATTAATTTACCAAAAATTAATACAACACCTTGAGGATTACCACAATCCTCTTACACCACCTTAAGGATTACCACAATCCTTTTACAACACCTTTGAAGATTACCACAACCTTCAAACACCTATCACCTAGATCACCCAAGTGTATTCTTACCACAAGAATACTCACAAGGATGTCTTGTGTTGAATGATGACCAAAATCAAGATTACAACTCAATAATGATTGATACAATATGAGTACAAGTGTAATCAAGAATTGAAAGCCTAGACCTCAAAAATTGTGCAAGTGAAAGTGCTAAGGCTAATGCAACAAGATATATGAAAGTGTTTGCTTTGTTTGCTCTTTTGCTTGTATGGAGTGTTGTATCTTGTTGCTTGAATGAAGCCTCTATTTATAGGAGAGGTCTTGGCTTTGATTTCGGACATTGGCTCCTCCTTGGGGAGTGATTTGCTGCAAAAGAAACCATTTAAAATCATCAATATAGTCTGTTAGAAATCAATCCCACAAAATAGGAAAAAGTTCATAAAACGCAACGGATAGTTTGTCAAACATGGGGTTCGACCGTCGCGCAGAGATAAGATTGAAATTGAATTCTGCGAATTTTTACACAGGGGACCGGTCGAAGGGGGTGCGACCGTCCGCTCCCTCATTTGTGGACCAAGTTGCCGCTCGACGTTTTTACGAAACAGAGAAGTCGGAACAAAAATCCAACTTTGCAGTATTGTGTCGCCAACGGCCGACCACACCGGTCGCCCACCTGGTCGACCGGCCGCCCCGCTTCTTTTTTTCTTACGCCCCATTTTTCTGTTTCAAAACTCAACTCGTGTACGGGTTGCCCTATATAGGGCGGACCGGTCGACTGAAACAAAAGTGTTGTCCAATTTTAAATCGAATATTAACTTCAAGAAATACTCCAAAAAATAGTAAAAACATTTTAGATCGATCGGAAGTGTTGGGACAACATTTAGGGACATTGTTTTGGTATAAAAACTCATTTGAACAAAATCATCAAAATCATGATAAAAACATTTATCTAACAATTATAAGGTTATCCATGTAAGTGATTTGTCGGCCCCAAAGGAAGACAATATTGCTTGACAGGATTTATTGTCAGTGTTTGATCACTACAAAGAGGTAGCCACTTACAAGTTAATATTACTGTCCAAAGACTTGATATTAATGTTGTGTTAGGTGCCTCGAGATGTTTCCAACTTATTTAAATTTAATGATTGATTATTCGATTTAATGTGAGCATGACAGATAATTTTGGTTTTGTTCTCTATTCAGCTATGATGTCTGCCACTTCTATTTCTGCTAACACCAACAACATGCCCATGCTCAATGGGTCGAACTTTAAGGATTGGAAAGAAAATATTCTGATCATTTTGGGCTGCATGGATCTGGACTATGCGCTAAGGGTTGAGCAACCCTCTTCTCTTACGGATGCAAGTTCTGCTGAGAAAAAGCGGAACTTTCAGAAGTGGGAGCGCTCAAATCGCATTAGTCTAATGATCATTAAGCGCGGAATTCCAGAAGCCTTTCGAGGCACAGCTTCTGAGGAAGTTACTACGGCCAGTGAGTACCTTGCGGAAATTGAAAAGCGTTTTGTTAAAAATGATAAGGCCGAGACAAGTACGCTTTTGGCTAACTTGATCTCACCAAAGTATAAGGGCAAGGGAAATATAAGGGAGTACATCATGGAGATGTCTCATCTTGCTTCAAAGTTAAGGGTACTAAAGCTCGAGGTATCTGAGGACTTACTTGTGCATTTAGTGTTAATATCACTTCCTGCACAATTCAGTCAGTTTAAGGTCAGTTACAACTGTCAAAGGGAGAAGTGGACTCTTAATGAGCTCATTTCATATTGTGTGCAAGAGGAAGAAAGGATGAAGCAAGAAAGAACTGAGATTGCTCAAATGACCAGTACTTCCAAGGATAAGGGCAAAAGAAAAAATGATATTGAGAAAGCTGCTAATGATAAGGGTCCAGCACAAAAGAAACAGAAAGGTGAAACTCAGGATGGTTGTTTCTTTTGTGGCAAACCTGGACACAAAAGGAAGGATTGTACTAAGTATCGCGCTTAGCGTGTGAAGAAAGGTACATATCTTAGTTTGGTCTGTTTTGAAGTTAATTTAGCTTCAGTACCTGGAAACACTTGGTGGTTAGATTCTGGTGCTACAACTCACATAAGTGTTTCAATGCAGGGTTGCCCTGAGCTACCGAAAGTCAACTGATGGTGAAAGATACATCTTTGTGGTTGATGGCAAGTCGGTAGAAATGGAGGCAGTAGGGCATAAGATTGTTATTAGGAACTGGTTTTTTCTTGGATTTGAAAGACACTTTCGTTGTACAGTCATTTAGACGGAATTTGGTTTCTATTTCCCTATTGGACAAATTTGGTTTTACTTGTTCATTTGGAATTTGTCAGTTTAGTCTTTCATTTAATTTCAATATTGTTGGTACTGGTTCATTAAGTGTTTATGACAATCTATATATGTTTGATACTATTGTTTCATATAATGAATCCCTGCATGTTGAATCAAGAGGTACTAAGCGAAAATTATATAAAGAAAATTCAGCTAAATTATGGCACAAACGTTTAGGTCATATCTCAAAAATCAGAATTGAGAGACTTGTGTCAGACGGTATTTTAGATACACTTGACTTTTCGGATCTTGATGTTTGTGTTGAGTGTATTAAAGGAAAACAGACCAAAATAAAGAGATTAAGTGCCAATAGGAAATCAGACGTCTTAGAATTGATACATACGGACATTTGTGGGCCATTTCCTAAGGCTTCTTGGAATGGTCAATAATATTTCGTATCATTCATAGACGATTACTCACGCTATGGGTACCTATATCTAATTCATGAAAAATCAGAGGCACTGGACATGTTCAAGGTTTTTAAGGCTGAAGTTGAGAATCAACTAGAATTAAAGCTATCAGATCTGACCATGGAGGTGAGTACTACACAGATATGATGGTTCAGGAGAACAACGTCCAGGGCTTTTTGCTATCTTCCTAGAGGAATGTGGAATCGTCCCACAGTACACCATGCCGAGGATGCCTAGCATGAATGGTGTTGTTGAAAGACGAAACAGGACTCTAAAGGATATGGTGAGGAGTATGATTAGTCATTCCTCCTTACCGTAATCACTGGGAGATGCACTAAAGATCGCAGTTTATATTCTCAATGTGGTACCAACTAAAGCAAATTTGCTAGAACACCTTTTGAGCTTTGATAGGCGAAAGCCGAGTCTAAACCACTTTCACATATGGGGATGTCCAATGAGGCTAGGCCTTATTGGCCAAATGAAAAGAAATTGGACTCCAAAACAGGTTAGGCCTACTTTATTGGTTACTCGGAAAAATCAAGGGGTTTTAAGTTTTATGATCCCACTAGAAGGTCTATTTTTGAGACGGAAATGCAAAGATTCTTTGAGGATGTTGAGTTTGGGGGAGAAATAAGGTTAGAGACATTACCTTTGAGGAGGAGTCGATCTCGACACTGCATCGCTTCTTCGATGATGTTCATGTTTCTATTCCTGTCATTAGCCGAGAATTAGATCAAGAACCTCAACAGGATAATGTTGAAGAACTCCCCACTCAGGTAGAAACTGTTCAGGAAGAACAAACTCAACAACCTCAAGAACTAGTGCCATTAAGGAGGTCCACTAGATAGAAAGTAAATGCTATTGGGATGATTATGTGGTATTTCTCCAAGAAAATGAGGATAATAATGGATTGATGGAAAATGATCCTATCAATTTCCGTTAAGCCATGCAGGATCCAAACTCTCAAAAGTGAATTGATGCCATGAATGAAGAGTATAAGTCAATGCAAGACAATCAAGTCTGGGATCTTGTCCCATTACCTGAAGGTGCGAAACATATTGGTTGCAAATGGATTTTTAAGACCAAGAGGGATTCGAAGGGTAATGTGGAAAGATATAAGGCTTGTCTTGTAGCAAAAGGCTTTACTCAGAAAGAAGGCATTGATTTTAAAGAGACTTTCTCTCCGGTTTCGATGAAAGACTCTTCCAGGATAATTAGGGCATTAGTTGCACATTTTGACCTTGAGTTACATCAGATGGATGTAAAGACGGCGTTTCTCAATGGCGACATTGATGAGACGATATATATGGTGCAACTAGAAAATTTTATGTCTGCAGACCCAAAATCTATGGTTTGCAAATTAAAGAAATCCATCTATGGGCTCAAGCAAGCTTCTCGTCAGTGGTACCACAAGTTTCATCAAGTAGTAGTCTCATTCGGTTTTGAGACTAATGTTGTTGATGATTGTGTGTATCACAAGTTCAGTGGGAGTAAGTGTATATTTCTGGTCTTGTATGTGGATGACATTCTGCTTGCCACTAATGACTCCGGATTGATGCACGATACCAAGAAATTTTTATCAAAGAAATTTGAGATGAAAGATCCTGGGAAAGCTTTCTTTGTTTTGGGGATTTAGATACACCGAGATCGTTCTCGGGGTATTCTTAGATTATCACAAAGAGCTACATTGAGAAAGTGTTGCAAAGATTTGGCATGCAGAACTGCAAACCAGGAGACACCCCTATAGCTAAAGGAGACAAGTTTAGTCTCGAAAAATGCCCTAAAGGAAATCTGGAAATTAAGGAAATGCAGAAGATTCCCTATGCTTCAGTTATTGGGTAATGTATGCTCAGGTCTGCACAAGACCTGATATAGCGTTTGTTGTTGGTATGTTGGGCAAATATTTAAGTAACCCTGGTATGGATCACTGGAAAGCAACCAAACGGGTGATGAGGCATTTACAGAGAACAAAGGATTACATGCTCACATACAGAAAATCAGATTAGTTGGAGATCATAGGGTATTCTGATTCTAATTTTTCGGGATGCCAAGACAGTAGGAGATCCACTTCGGGCTACATTTTCTTATTGGTTGCGGGAGCCATTTCATGGAGAAGTGCTAAGCAGATATTTGTAGCATCTTCTACCATGGCAGCTGAATTTGTAGCATGCTTTGAGGCATCCAATCATGAAAATATGGCTGCGAAATTTTGTCATTGGGCTGCGCATTATTGGGAATATAGAAAGACCATTAAAGTTGTATTGTGACAATAACTCGGCAGTGCTATATTCTATTAACAACAGGAGCTCTACTAAGTCAAAGCACATTGACATAAAGTTCCTGGTTGTGAAGGAAAGAGTACAGAGTGGCCAGATAACTATAGAGCATATCGGGACAGACTCAATGATTGTGGATCCGCTTACTAAAGGATTAACACCCAGGGTCTTTCACGAGCATACTGCTCGTATGGGTGTAATACAGTTTCATGGTACTTTGGTTTAGTGGGAGTCTGTAATTTTATTGCTCTATACATTACTTTGGACACATTTTGTGTATTTGGATATTTCTGTACAGATATAAAGTATTCAGTTTATTACACTCTGTCATTTTGGTTATGATTGATCTCACTAAGGAATAAGGTGAACCAGTTGGAAATAGACATGTTAGATCACATTACATGTAATTTCCATGCTACGCACTCATGATTGATCTATGTCATTTGGTTGTACTGGTGTATGTGATTATTGATGGGTTTATTCACGCATAAAGTGATGAAAGTCTCTTTAGTCCTATATTAGTACAATCAATGGACGGGATTGTTAAGGGATACTCTTATATGTGACAACAAGGTTTGAGCTCATAAGGTATTGCATATTTGTTTGGTAACATATGTAGTCCAAGTGGGAGATTGTTGGAAGTATTTAATTTGGACTTACATATGTTAATTAAATGTGCATAATTGTCTTACAGTTTAATCCAATTAAAGTGATCTACTAAAGTTATAATTTTGGATTAAAATGGTATCAAATTGTCATGGGATTAAATGTGTAGATACTATTAGGAGATTTTCTATTTGTTGAGAAACCAAATAGAACATAAAGGGGATACTCATCCAAAACGGTTATGGTCCCCGGGCGACGGTTCTTAAATAAGAGAAAACGTCTGTCTCCCTTTACAGAACGTGACTTACAGAATTCTCAAGAGAACCACTCGTCTGGAAGACCAAAACCAGATCTCAAATCCAGATCCAAATTTTTCACAAACTCTAATGGATTCAGGTACGCTTCCGCGATTCAGATTAATTTCTTCATCTTTCGGATTATCATGGTAGATCAGTTCAAGCATGCTTTTATGGATTTCGTGTATTAAAGCATGACCTTTTGTGATTTCGATTTCTAACAAACTAATCTAATAATGAATTGTCTTAATATGTGCTCCTGTACATATAACTGCAAGGTCAGGTTAACTCCCATCTTTTGCAGCCCTGTTTCCTTCCAGCGTTCACAAAATATTTGCATAATTTGCTTTACATAATGAGACCAGTTGGTGAAATAAGGAAAGATGATCTCCTAGTCTTCCTGATGCTCTCTCTGTCACTTTCCTCTTCGGAATCCTCAACAACACATGCTGAAAAATCCTCACTTGACAATGAAGAGCTCTCGTACTTCTCTTTTCGCCTTTTAGTAGGGGATGCAACTTCAGGAGCACAATCATCCTCGTTCTGTACATCAATTATAATCGGCGACTTGCTAGAAGAAGTTTTCGTGTGAAACCCTCATTTCTCTCGTCCTGAAACTACTTAAAGGATAGAGGGGAGGCATCGGTTTGTTATCTCTGTCAGATTCAAATCTGCTTGATGTGTCTCCTGGTGGGAAAGTGGCTTGATTCCCAAGCGTGTCCTGTTTGAGATATATGACAATTGGGAAATGAATAGTTTGCTTGAAGGCATAGTACAGAACAAATATATTTCCAATTATGCATAGGAGGTTACCTCCATCGGCAAAGTCATGTTATTGAATTGATTAATCGGTACCAGCAGGTTATAGTGCCCAAAACTTTCATCAAGTACTGAGTCGTCAATATTCCTTTGTTCAAGCATGGCTGAAAAAGATTGCCGCCCCTTAATTTCAAATTCATAACTGGAGTTGAACTTGATATCATTAAGATGTGGTTCTTCCACACCATCTGGCTGCACAAAATTCACCCCGCTGTCTCCCTCATTTCTACCACTTTGAAGATATTCGTTATGACGAGTGGCTGGAGGATTTTTCAGGGCATTATCTTTAACTATTCTGTGAATCAGTTTTCTAATATGATCGCGTTTTTTGAGAGAAACCTCAGCAGCAAGGAACCAATCTTTATTAAGCTGTAGAAAGAGAAGTTTCATTATCATTCACCACACGATAAATAAGGGATTTAACTGAATCAAGAAATACCAGGATGATTTGCCATTTAGACCGTCCTTTAGAAAGAGCCAACAGCAACAAATACAACCACTAATTAAATCCAAGTAGAAACTAAAGCAACAATCATCAATACTACATTTGACCTGGTACCAATAAAAGAAAACAGTTGCCCTGGGAGAATGTTTCCATGCCACACACAAAAGAAAAGAAGTTCCTTGTACAGTTCACTTACAAACTACACAGACTAAAATACTAACATTATCATCTCAGAATGTATAACTGATTCAATTTGATCCGAGTCTAGAGATTTCTGAATAAAGACATAAAGCATCCCATATTACCATGTGCAGAAACGCATAAAGTCAAAAAACCAAAAGTGATTGTCCATATTATGGCATTACGACTGCATGTTCAACAATACGAACATGATAGAACATAGCAAACTAATAAGAGTTTTCATATTTCAGAAAAAAACATAAGCATTCACTTTGATCAATGAAAAGAGATTATATATGTAGATCAGACAGTGCTACATTTAACATTTTAACTGCATGAGATGCGAATAACAGACAGAACGGATCAACATAAACACAGATCACAGTCTAGCGGAAGTAAAGGTGATGAACCTTAAAACCATAATTTGTACTTATTGAACAGGGCATTAAAAATGAACCATATTGATCATACTAATCTCAATAAAGCTACTCAGAAAACAGAATCAATTGGTCAGAGGTCACTTGATGCAGGAATCCTTTTGCCAATCCAATTTTCCCTCTTCCAGAGCAGGAAATATGACCACTACTTATGTCTGAACAAATTATTATTATTTACTGATCAGAGATAGAAGAGGTCAGGAACTTTCTAAACCAAAGGGAACTAAATAAAGCCAAAAGTCAAACTTGTGAACATCCTGTTCAGTTGTCTTTTGGAAAAGAGAACCATTGGAGTTCTATTTTCAAGGTTCCAAAGGAAACAACTTACAAAGTCAGCATATTTAGTTGCACTGCCGTTTGACGCCTGCTCCAGAAATAGTTCTGCATAATGAAGTAAGAAAAGGCCACAATCGAACAAGTTTTCTTGTTGTGGCATCTGAAACAAAACATTGAGTAGGAACAAAAAAACTCAAAAAACTGCAATAAATGGAAATAGGCTAATTCTACATCGATTGCAAAGAGCTCATATTTACATTTCGATTTATCAAGTCAACAACAACAAAAAAACAACAACAAAAAACTAAGCCTTAATCCCACTACGTGGGGTCGGCTATAAGGATCATATCGCGCCATCGTTTACGGTCATAAGCCATATTTTCATTTATCTCTAGGTATAACATGTCTTGTTTAATAGCTTCTTTCCAAGTCTTTTTAGGCCTACCTCTGCCTCTTTTGATTTGTGTGAGCGAGAACCTTCTAAACGTCGCACAGGTGCTTTTAAAGGTCTCCTATAAACATGTCCAAACCATCTTAATCGTGTTTCTCTAATTTTCTCATCTATTGGTGCTACTCCCACTTTGTTTCTAATGTGTTCATTTCTTATTCTATCTAATCTAGTGTGTCCGCACATCCATCTTAACATTCTCATCTCTGTTACCCTCATTTTTTGTTCGTGTTCATATTTAGT
Organism: Rehmannia glutinosa; assembly: GCA_016081115.2. Lineage (NCBI taxonomy): Eukaryota > Viridiplantae > Streptophyta > Magnoliopsida > Lamiales > Orobanchaceae > Rehmannia > Rehmannia glutinosa. The sequence continues at coordinate 42,241,124 of CM071929.1, read as the reverse complement.
CGCCCTCCATAAAGCATTGCGGGCCTTATGGCCGTTTTATAAAAATTTTCTTTCAATTTTAGTGGTATTTTACGGTCACAAAGGATAGAAGATGCACTCCTCCATTTATTCCAACCCGTCTGGATCCTATGTGTGACATCTTTATTGATTTCTCCGTTCTCTTCAATTATAGATCCTAAGTATTTAAAACTCTTTGTTATACTTACTTCATGTCCATCAATTTTAACCTTCGTCTCATTGTTCCTGTTGTTTTTACTAAAGTGGCATTCCATGTATTCTATTTTAGCCCTACTTATAGTAAAACCTTTTGATTCGAGTGCTTCTCTCCAAACTTCCAATTTTGCATTTACTCCTTCCCTTGTTTCATCAATTAAAACTATATCGTCCGCAAAAAGCATACATTCAGGGATAGATTTTTGTAAGTATTTAGTGATTTCATCAATTATTAGGATAAAAAGGTAAAGGCTTAGAGCGAATCCCTGATGCAAACCTATAGTGTTTGGGAATTCACTAGATATTCCTGTTGGTGTCCTGATACATGTTATATCATCATACATATCTATTATGGCATCTATGTAAGCTATTTTTACTCCTCTTTTCTAATACGCGCCACATTATATCCCAGTTGACTTTATCGTATGCCTTTTCAAGGTCAATAAAAAACATATGTAAAACTTGTTTTCTCTCGTTATATTGTTCGATTTATCAAGTCAAGTATTCTTAAATTTATTCCCGCTTAAAATTAAACTTTAATTCAAGATGACTCTCCAACTGACTCCAACGTCCCCTATCTCCAATGAAATATCTCCACTTTCGATAGAAAAACATTGAAAAGTTACGCCATTCATCCCACAGAAAACTGAACTAGTCAAATCTTCTAACTAGTACCATAAGAAACTACTCCAAACAGTAATCAGGATGGGGTTAGGCAAAGCAATAGAACCTGAAGCGCCACAAAATCCAGATTCAAGAACTTCATTGAAATCTCTTCTTCTTCTTTATTCCCCCGCTCTTTCCATTCTTCCCACAAGTAACTGTCATTTAAAGATAAAAACAGTTAGACTTAATCCTGATATCATAAGCCTTCAAAATTTTCCAAACACAAGCAATCCCAAAGGAAGGGAAAAGGAACTCAACAATCTATGAATTAACACCTGATCTCAAACACAAAATTGTTCTTTTGGAAATTATCACTGCAGATACTCTGCCAGACCAAATGGAGTTACATGATCTGCTTTTAGTATTTAACAACCCCCGCCCATGATGAATATTTATATTGAAGTTGAGAATACTTTGATTCACATTGCCAATCATGTTTCTAGAAGGTTAACATAAAATAATATGGCAGAGCAATCTACCAATGAATCAACATGAAAAAGAGTTGAATTTATTTAGAAACTGGTAGTTTCAGAAAATAATCACATGAGAGAATTTTGGTAGAGGGAGGTCAACTTGAAGAAAAATATCACATTCAATCACAAGAGAGGAGATGCGAAATAAATTATCTCCACAAAAGCTCAGTGTCCCCACAAAAGCTACAGAGTTTAGTGAAAGCACTTACAATGCATTTCCAGTTAACTAATAATTGAACGAAGAACTCATTTAAATGTTATTATGAGCTAGTGAGGATTATTTCTACATAAAGTTTTCGGAAATTATATTTCATATTGTGGCTTTTTTACCATGACTACTAAAACATTCCTCGTCAAGGTTACTGGATTAAAAGGGAAATTTCTGTCTTGGCCAAGAGCTGGCCAAACCGCCAAAAACCAACTAATCACATGGCAATATGAAATTAAATTTTCCATGTGATTACTACCATTGGAGTGTAACAAATCCCATAGCAAGTACAAATCAAGTGTGCTACAATCAGACATGTTAAAGAGCACAATGTCCCATACATGAAAATATAATGATGGGGTTGAAGAAGGATATAATTTGCTTAATAACAGTGGGCTGTGTCGAGCATCAACTACCAGCAGTATACCTTCTAATAAGATTGTCTAGCCCTCCATGGCTTCCTCTGATAGAATCCATATGTAAAATGCATGGCACCTTAGATGAGCCATCCGTACCTTTTTCTGCACAAGGATATCCAAATTTGAAGCTCAGAAAGCAGCAATAACTAAATAAACTAACTGCAAAATATATGTGAAGAGATCATCATGCCTCTTAAGTTAGCAACTTCCCCCGGATGGCAGATAACAATCAAACTCCAATGCAGGCTACAAAAAGACGGAATAGCAACCTTAGATACCCAACTTAAAAATATATACCTTTGAAAGCTCCATAACAGCATTTATTACCTGAAGTTGACTGGTATAAATATGTAGTCTTTTTCAAAAATGTTTACATTCCTTGTCCATTTACGAACACGTTGAAAAGCATCACTTCCTTCCCAAGTTTTAGATGAATCCCGATCCATATCCACAAGCTTCCGAAAGAAAAATGTATTGAAGAAATGGAACATATGCTGCTTCTCTGGTTTGGTTTTATTTACAAGATATCTGCCATTCAACCACATGTTGTCAGTAAGGCTATGTTTGATTTGGTAAATTAACAAGTTAGTATTACAGGTAGAGGCACCAGCACCACTATCCTTTTTCGAGTCATCTCATAATGCAGTTCATATAAATTATACATGACTATCCTCGATACAGATCCATACTTAGCAAATTACATTCAGTTGTTAGAAGCAAACTCCTTGCATAGAAACAAACCATGAAGCTATTACTAACCTTTTACAACTATTTCTAAGCAATTACTGAAATTTGTATTAAATTTGTCCAGCAAAGAAATCAAAATTTATAGGGATTCTTAAAAACATTTTAATTCTGTCCATGGGAAAAACAATGCAGACAATTGAAAGATGATTTTTGTTTCTTGATTTAAAGGGTGGAAAGATCATGAAAATGTGTGAGGGCTAAAATCTTATGACCAAAACAGAAATTCAACAAAAGAAAAGGGAAAAAAACGAAAGAAGAAGCAAAAATTCGCAAAATAGTGCAAAACAAAATGACAGAAACAAAATATTGAGAATTGAAACGCACTACTGATTAGCAATATTATCCACATCCCGAGATGAGTATTAAAGATTTTGGGAAATGAAGATTATCAAGCAATTCGATTTAAGTATAAAGGGATGAAATATAAACCAGACCTGTAAACTTACTTAATGTAGAAGTCAATGATAGTATCGTTGATGAAAGTCCTTGGCTGTAATAGCTCAATATCCCTTCTACTTATGAAGACAGCATCAGGGTCCCCATCTGGATAGACTATGTCTTCAAAGGCCTCGTCAAAGTTACACTCACTGCAATTCAAATGACAAACATTTCGCTTATACTTTCTATAATAAAACTATGGGTATATTACAAAAACTACTCCTGATGTTAAGCCTACTTCCCTCAAAAGGTGCAATTTGTAAAATCGAAACAAATGTCAAGGAGTTATTTGAAATTTTGAATGATAACTACGTTTTTTTTGTAATTAGGCTAAACAAAGTAGTTTTTATAATCCACCGTAAAACTAAAGTTGATGAAGAAAATTAAGAGAAAAAAGTGCAACCAATTACATGACACAATCAGTTATAGTTTTGTTTTCATCTAAATCTAAACAGATGGGGAGAACAACGAAAGGTAAAGTTTCCAGGAAAAAAATCTGTGATTTATCAACAACTTACCTTATAATGGTTTTCCAAGCAGCTTTATATTTCAAATCCAGTGATTTAATTTCTTCTAGTTTTTCAGACCCTTGAGGGTCATCAAGAATAACAAACTCTAGTTCCACACTGCCTGCACCCAGTTGAAGAAAACCTTAAAATCCAAGTAGAAAACCAACTAAATGCATGCCCATGTGAATGTATAAAGTTCTCCAAAATATTGAGTTGAAATGTGCATCAGTAAGTAATATGAATAAGAAATAACAATGTCAAGAGCTCTATAGGCGAAGTTTTAAAAAAATTAAAATTTAAAAATTAAAATCACACACACACACACACACACAACCTTGATGCAAATTCAAAATCCAGCTGTGCACAGTTTCAGTTAGCCACTTCTAAAAACTAAGTAATTCTTTTTGCAATAGGAATATGATAAGATTTACAGTTTTATTAAATCATTTATCAGGTCAACAACAACATAAGCATCACTCTAATCCATGCCAATCAGATGCTATAACTAGGGGTGGCCATGGTTCCGGAACCGAAAATTGTTGCCTCACGGTTCCGGTTCCAAACCGGGACTCAGTTCCTCGAACCGGAACCCTTTTTTTCCCTTTGATAATTTTAAATAAATGGTTTATCAAATTCAGTTACAAAAAAAAAGGGAAAAGGGAAAAAAGAAAATTACTTAGACTTAATATTCATAATAATACTAAGTTTTTGACTTAATCTTAATAATAATATTAAGCTGCCTATGTATCCTCTTAGGGTAGAGAAAATCAAAGTCCGCGTAGTCTTATAATCAGCTGTATTGTCGAGGAAAAAATTGGTGTCTTAAGAGTAATTACTTACAAGCTACTTTTTGTGTATCAACCTCTTATTCACTATGTTTCCTAATCAAAACACAAAATGAACCTCAACACACTCATCCTAAGCAAATCGCAGTAACCCATTGCACGTTGAGAAAGAAAGAGAAAAGTGGATCCATTGAAAAAGAAGTGATAATGACTAGCAGTGCCTAACCTGAATTCCAATATCCAGCTTCAGCAACATTTATGTCCTTGGATTTTAAGTGTAGGTTGACAACATCGGCTTTACTCTAAATGTGGCAATTCAATAATATTTTTAAGTTAAATCTAAAATTTCTCATCCATATGTTAGATAAAGTGCATTTCAGAAGGTGAACTACACTCACACTTTCACATTGCTGATACTCAATTTTCAAAATATCAAAGGTTGACCATTCATGACAATAGGTTCTCTTTCTATCGCAAAGGGGTGATCCCTCGAGTCTGACGCACCTCTGAGAAAAAGTTAAGAGACATCTTGTATAATACATGTTGCCATGTTTAACATAATAGGGAGCTACAATCACCACTGGTTCCTACAAAACAAAACAAAAGGAATACATAAATGAAGAACAAATGAGTCTTATGTTGAAAGAGATAGAAAGAGAAGTTGTTCATATGCCCCAGGAATTAGAAATTCATGTAAATATTTCTGATACTGTATGGAGTTTAAGTAGTTTTCTTAGCATAAAAATCAGGAAAATTATAATAAGATTTGAAGATTTTAGTTGTGTGTCCAACATATAAGAAAATAGCCAGCATTGGCACATCTAACTCTCAACATAAATTACTTCATAGTAAAACACTAACACAATCATTATCTTTGGCTCCATACTCCGATGATTTTTCCTCTAATGAACCTGAAAAAAGGGCCCAAAAACACATAAATTGTACTGGTTACTGCAGTGGAAATGAGATCAAAATATCACCACAAACGCTATGAGATTATTTCCAATATGATGATGAAATGACCTTCATTCTCTGCAAGATCAAAAGAAGAACTTGATGATCTCAACTCCATTCCTCCATCTTCATCAGAATCTACATATAATATCTTGTTCTGCATATAAGGAAGATGGGTGAATCATGGGATATCCATATACAGAGACCAAGCTAAAAAGTCAAGTAATGGTGGAATAACTGGTAGTATATTATTCGAGCTATTTACATGCTTCCTGACAGTTGTGTAACCTCCTGGTTTTCGGCTTCCAGGTGCAGAGGATTTTGCTCCACAAGAAGAACATTCAACACCCTGATGCTTTAAGAAAGGACAACGATGAGAATCATAGTTCAAAGAACGAGGTGATATTGTGATATCTGTCCCAAACGTTCTATCTTGGAAAGCACTATCAGTAACATCAACATTCAACACGTCACTCCCAGAATCCTTTTGTTGAGCCGTGATTCCTTGTGCAACTACAAAATATTGTTCATGAAAGAAGCAAGATGCCATTTCAATATCTTTACTTATATAAGGAAGTCAGAGATGACTCTAATAACAAGATAATAATACAACAAACGCATAGTTGTAACTAAATTCAATCATAAAAGTAGGGATGATTGTAAAGTTAGTAAAACTAGTTAACTTAAGAACTTCTTTTGTTAAATTTACGTGTGAACTACAAAGAAATATCAGCTAGGTGATTCTTTTTCTATGCTGGCCTTTTACAAAGAATGATTTCAAAGAGATACCGTTTTCTAAGTTAAAAAAGTAACCCACCTAAATAGTATATGAAATTTCCAGTTAACCAATTTAACTTTCTTTACTTGATTATTGAACCTCATGCCTTACGTGATGTTCGAAACCAGATCCGCTCATAATTTTGATTCATATTGGAAATATTTGACTATCTTAAAATAAGACTTTAACTTTGGTTATATCTGACTAAAGTTAAAAGTTAGGAGAATGTTTTTTCTAAGTCTCTTTTCATTTTCTCACCCCTAAGATGAAACTAGATCCCCAAATAAAATCCTTGGTGTTCAGCAAAGATGTTTGAACTGGGGATTGGATCTCCATATATCTGAGCAGTTGTAAGAAATTATAACGCCAATGAAATCATGCCACAACAGCATTGCCCAAGTGTTTTTCTACACAAAATTCAAAAGAAAAGGAAAAAAAAAAAAAGAAGACACATACAACATATTCATCGTTATTTGATAGAAAAGTTTAAAACAAAAGTAATGAATAAATTAATCATTATCTCATAAATGCTGATAACAACTACTGAACTTAATGTTGTGGAATCGATGGAGCAAATAACATCATTCCGTAGGCCTCTTCTTAAGTAAAGGTACTCAATTGAAAGAGTAGAACGAGTCAATAGCCCATATAACTTTATAAAAAACAATAACTTGTCTTGATTCATTTTCCAGCAGCAAGCTTAGATTCTTGTTACACTTGTTTGTATAAATGACCATTAGGTTGAATGTATAGATAGGACCCCAAAACTCTTGTAATATTTTTCTTTTTTAGGAAATAATGAAAGAAATACTTTCAAAACAACAAAGCAGATCAGCTCAGAAAAACACAGCTGGTATATAGCACGATTTCAGCCTTCAGTGACTGTGCGCTTGAGCGTTTAAATACTTAGACGAGTAACCAATTTTCATACAACATGCGACTGAAATTTGAGAACAAATTATGTACCAGTTTTGCTAAGAAAATTGTCTTAAATTCTATTTATCCTCATTTTTCCCTTTTCTACCACTTGGATTAACAATTCTCAATCCCCGATACCATTGTGGCAGCAGCCAACCTAAACCACACAAAGTTTCTTGCACATTTTCAAGCCATTTGTAGAGAAAGGTGGTGCATTACGCTGCTCAAATAAAGATTATGACTTCAATTATTCCCACATCTTCCCCAGTGTGAAAAAGTCCCATTCAACAATTTAATCGACTGCAAGACATGCATAATAGTGTGATCAATCATCTATTATGTTATATTCTTCTGTTTCTCTCTGTTTTCCACCTTCCGAAGTTTCGTCTATAACCTTTCTATCTGACGTCTCCAAACCACTTGCACTGACTGAATCATCAAAGTACAAATCATTCTGATCCTACATAGTTGAGTTGAAGCAATTTATTACACATATTTAGGGTGTTCGAAGTGTAAGATTTTCTGACGTACTTGACACAAGAGACCAAAAAAACAAAACCCAAACATTTGGAAAACACAACTGCAAAACAAGTTACTCATAATTTTCAAAGTCTCCCGTTTAAGAAAAGGCCATTGTTTCAGTAAGGCACAACAGGAAACAAATCCCCATCCATTACGCAACACTCCCGCAAGCATACACACCAGCCTCGAACTAAAGCAAACCCCATAAGATTATCCAACAAACAGCGTTTCCTCTATAACGTACCAAAAGTTATACTATCGCAATTATCGCGCGGGAAATGGACTTACAGAACTCAAGAAAAGTGTATTTATCAACAGGTCGACGATGATGTGCGGATTTCTTGCCAGGGCTTTTAGTTCCGAATTTAGCGAGGGTTTTGCGGGATTCAGTCTCGACTCGCAAGTCATCATCAGCGAACTCGAACACTGAAAATTTGCCGTTATCGCGGCAGCCACCGCCATAACTCTTGCTGCTTGTTGTATTACCTTCACCGCCAGTATAGAACTTATTCTCTGCATTTCTCCTCTTTCCCATTGTGATCAGTGAAATGTGAAAATGGGAAGACTTTGGGGGGAAGAAGACGGATGGGGTTCATTTTTATTGGAAAACGTTGTGATAAATACTACTTATTAATTGATTTTAAAAAAAAAAAAAAAGATACTACATATTAATTAATTTTTCAGAAACAGTAAATAAAGCTTTATTTTTAACGGGAAAAAAAATAAACCGCTGTTTGAATACTATACCACTAATTATTCTATATAATTATATATTTGTTGTATATAATCTTTGTTTTTACAATTGCTAGATTGATCTGTGTGATAAGTTCTTCAATCTGTATTGTTAATAGATGAAATTCTCAAAAAAAAATTGATACTACATAGTAATTAATTTTTCATAAACAGTAAATAAAGCTTTATTTTTAACGGAAAAAAAAATAAACCGCTGTTTCAATACTATACCACTAATTATTCTATATAATTATATACTTGTTGTATATAATCTTTGTTTTTACAATTGCTAGATTGATCTGTATGATAAGTTCTTCAAGCATAGACGAAATACAGAAAGCAAAGACTTTGCAAACAAATCGTATAAGGAATTGTGTGTCTTTTCATTCAACCAATTACACAATTTATAGCAAAAGAGTACTATTACATGGCATGGGTTTTTGTCGTCTTGTCAAATAGTAAGCCTCATCATGGTCCATATATGGCCAATTATGTAAATAGTGGATGTGCTAAAAGTCCAAACAAATAGACAACATGTCATAAGACTCCCTTTCAACTTAAAGACTATATGATCCTGACGCGTACGCCTCATTAAAAATCTTGGTGAAAACGTAAAAACCCTGGTAGAAAAATCTCGGCCTTATGCTTAAAAAAAAGACATTATGAAATCCAAAGGGATAGAAACTAGACATAAGGGGCTCGTTTGACTTCCATGATAAGGTGGGATTGGACTATTTATCCAGCAAAATCACACGTTTTGTTTCCAGGTTAGCAGCCCGTGATTTTATCCAAGGCCCGTGAGTGAATCCCAAATTGGGCTGATATCTTGTCTAGGGTGCACCCCTGTGATAATTTTATCCCAACTTTTACTTACTCTTGAAAGTTATATTTTACCCTTCATTTTGGCCCATATCTTTGCCCTTTTTATTCTCCAAATTTTCAGCCCATGCCCACATAAAAGGAAATTTTCGAACGGCGGATTTACAGAAACCCTAGCTGCCTCAAAGTTCAACACAGGTAAATTCTAAGTTGTACTCTTCGATTTTTCCATCTATTTGTTGTAATTATTGCCGGATTTTTATGTTCACAAATATATAGTCGGCTTGAGTAGATGATTTGTTTACGATAATCATGGACCGTGAATTTTTTTTTCTTCTTTGAGGTGTTATGTTCGACAGAAGTTCAAAATCGATTCGAATACACATTTTCGTTTGAGGTGTTATGGACCGTGAATACACATTTTCGTTTGTTTTTGTTTAAATTTCCTATTTATGGTATTGTTCTCTCAATCTTTGTTTTAATTTCTTGGTATTTTTATTTCTCCATTTTTGTGAAAGGTACATTATCACGCGTATCCCCACTCAATTGTTGGAGCTTCCAAGGTAATTTATTTTACTGAAATTAGTATTATGCTAATTAATTGAATCATACATTTTGTCCCTTTTTTAATTGTTAAGGATGGTTGTCAAGCTTCTGTATAAAAAACTTAAATGTTTATCAATTGTTTAAATTCACCGACCTTCTGTTTTTTAGATTGTTAATCATTTTTCTAATGTTTTACTAGTTTACTTGGTGGGTATGGCTATGAATTTTTACTTAGACTTGAAGTTGTGGCTTTTTGGTATAATCTCGATGGTTTTTATAAGTACTTTTCAATGCAGAACATATTTGAAAAGTATTAATTTTCTTAATCATCCAAGGCATCATTTATAGCATTCATGTGAATATTAATATGTATGTTATTTTATGTTTTTAAATAATAGATGCCATCGGACCGATAGAGATTGTCCGATCATAGAAGAGGTTATTACACTTATAAAAAAATTTCGATGTTCGCGGTCTTTATCAAACTTTGTTTATGAATGGACGCCGTGGTCGTAAATCCTCGTAGAAACTATAATGCTGAGAGCAAGATATTATTGGTCAATCGACTTCCTAGGATCAAATTACTCATATGCGCCATCTAATTAGTGTAAGTGATAAGGATTGTCTTGATCAACTACGAATGGATAGAAATGCGTTCAAGAGGTTATGTTTTTGTTGGAGAATATTGGTGGCCTGGTCCGAACTAGGCATGTTCGCACTAGTGAACAAGTTGCCATATTTTTGACTATTTTAGCACATCATAAAAAGAATCGTGTTGTGAAATTTGATTTCAAGAGGTCCGGGTACACTATAAGCAGACACTTCAATCTTGTTCTCCAAGTTGTTCTTAGGCTACATTCTATCTTATGGTTAACCCAACACCAAAGTGGATGATAATTGCAATGAGATGATAGATGGAAATGGTTTAAGGTTACAAAAATGCTCCATCTATTACAATTGTCCTGATAAATATATATTTTTAATTCCATATTGTATTAAATAACAATAATTTCACCCGTTTTCCACCTTTGTAAGGGTTGTCTTGGAGCTTTAGATGGAACTTAAATTGAAGTGCAAGTCCCAATAAGTGTAAAGGCCAGACATAGAAATCGAAAAGGAGACATTTTCGTTAACGTCGGGTGTGTGCGATCCATCAATGCAAAGACACATATGTTTTGAGTGGATGGGAAAGTTCAGCTGTTGATAGTCGTGTACTACGTGACGCTATTAATCGACCAAATGGTTTGAGAGTACCCACCGGTATTGCTATCCTTTAGTAAAAATATCCTTTCTAACAAATATAAAATGAACATTAATACTAAAATACACAACATTAATTATTTTAATCACTTCAAAAATCTTCTATTAATTTTTCAGGAAACTATTACTTGTGTGATTGTGGATACACTAATGGCCCGGAATTTCTAGCTCCATATCGTGGCGTTAGATATCATCTAGACGAGTGGTCTTCCGGACGGGCGGCTCCACAAAATCATAGGGAATTGTTCAACTTAAGGCACGCTAAGGCACGCAATATAATAGAACGATCTTGGAGTCTACTAAAGTATAGATGGGCAATTCTAAGGAGTAATTCATTCTATCCCATTAAGACTCATAATCGTATAATTATGGCCTGTTGTTTACTCCACAATTTCATTCGTACGGCCATGCCAGTTGATCCTTTAGAAGATGAAGTTCCTGAATTTATTGTCGGGGGGAGCAACACACAAGAACAAGAAGGGACTGATTATGTTGACCAAGTAGAAACGACTCAAATATGGACAAATTGGAGGGAAACACTTGCTATTTCTATGTATAATGAGTGGAGGGGCAATAGATAACACTTAGTACATGATGTGTAATTGTTGACCAAGTAGTTGGAATTTATATTTCTAAACTTTATTATGCAACTGGTGATTTTGAACCTCAGTATTCTGATTTTATGTAATTTTGAGTATTGTTTTATATTTATTTTCAAGTTTATTATGTTAAGTGAATGGTATTTTAATTGGTCTCTTTGTATTCCTGGTATTGTAATTGTATGCCCCTTATAATTTTCCCTCGAATGGTATTTCCTCATGTCCCTCATTTGATCAATTCCATGACACAAGTAGGGAGGACAAGTTTTTTGCGTTCACTATATATAAATGGCAATGCTTGCCCTCCGAGTTGCATATATCAAATTCAATCACGTTTAAGTGCAAAATGATTTTCACTTGGCCAATATTGACTATGTTATATTGAAAAAAATGGGTGTTGCAAATTCATTCCAGGTTGCTAAGAAACTAGAATTTTCATTTATAAGGCAAAATAATAATTGCAACTGCAATACAAATTGTTAACCTCAGTATTCTAATTCAGTATTCATGTTTTACGTTTAAAGTAATTTGTTATGTTATCTGACTGATATCTGCCAGCATTGAAATGAATGAGTCATCCGCAAGTGTTGGAAAGAGTGGGCCTACTCGCAGTGTGAGACGTAGCTGGAGTTCCGATGAGGAAAATGTTTTATTACATTCATTGAAAGAAATAGTTGTGAGCGGGTACAAGTGTGATAATGGTTTTAAAGCTGGATATCAAGGATTATTGGAGAAGTCAATGATGCAGGCATTTCCCGGAACAGACTTACGAGCCGAACCACATATCGCGTCCAAAATTCACGTATGGAAGAAAAATTATGGTTCCTTATGCATGATGTTTCGTACATCGGGGTTTGGTTGGGATGATGCAAAAAACATGATCACTGTCGAGAAGGATATCATTTGGAACGATTATGTTAAGGTTCGTATGATATATATGCTTGCAACTATTACATTCTTAAATATGTGGAAAATTGTCACCTTATCCTTGTTTTTTTTTAAATTTATTACAATTGTACATCACAACTGACATGAAAAAAATTTCATCAAACAGACAGATGCCAATGCCAAGTCAATGAGGTATAAATCATGGCCTATGTACAACGATTGGGCGGAAATTTTTGGCAAGGACCGAGCAACCGGTGAAAATGCTGAAGCTTTTGCTGATATTGTGCAAGACATCATGAGTGGTGGTCAAACAAACAGGGAAACAAACAATGATAATCCAAGTCATAGATATACTAGTCCACGAGTTGAGCCGGATACAACTTCCGCTTACCGTGGCGAGACTAGTGCGAGTGAGAAAACTCGAAAATCTAAAAAGAAAAAACCTTTGAATGCCATGGAAGAACGGTTTCTCGATATGATGGGTTCATTTTGTGAGAAAGCTGAAAATCGTTTGGGTGATCTTGCGCAATGAATTGGTTTTGAACAAGACATAAGGCAACAACGAAAGGCCGTGTTCGAAGCACTACAACCGATGGATTTTCTTTTAGTTGAGGAGAAATTGGCTATAGCGAAGCAATTATGCAACAACACACAAGATCTTGACTTGTTCTTCAGTTTAGCCGACGAATTCAAGGGAGTCATGATCAAGATGATGCGTGATGGGAGGCTATGAAATTGCCCCCCAACCAAAAAAAAAAATGCACTTGACTTGTAATGTGCTATGTTCAGCCACATACTAAATTAATGGTTTCTCATTTTGATTTTGGCATATTTTGGACAAACTGTGTTTTTGTTTATTAGGTGGCGACTATTTATTATGGCAGTACAATCCTTATTTATTTTTGAAACTTCTGTAATGAAGACAATTTGTACTGATGGTGTGAAATATTTACTATTGGATTATTATGGAATTTTGATGACAATTTCACAGGCATTTATCTAGTGTTGTCTTTTCTGTATTTATTATGGTAGTTGATGTTTAATGTTGGATGGGTTTGTATGACAGATCTTTTGCATTTAAGACACTATTTGGTAGAAGAAATAAATATTTCATCTACCTTGTACTACCTACAAAGATGTAGTCAATTTTGCATTATAAATCCCAAGGCAGTAGACCGTCTTTTGCATTCCAATTTGAACACTTCAACTTATCTCCATTGGAGGTTGGTTCTATTTAGCATTCTTTTTTAATTAGGCCACAATTTTTGTACAGATTTCTGTAATGGTTATACGTTTGGTAGCATAGTAATATAATAGTTACTTTTTGCTTATGTGATTAACCAATAATGTTTTATATCATTTATAATTGTAGATATCATGGTGCAAACAAGAAACCAACTTGTTCACTCAAATTGGCGTGGGGTGGAGTGGACCGAACTAGAGGAGGACGCATGCTACGAGATATTCCACGATTTCTGTCGGCAAACGAACAACCTAAACGATACAACTGTTTTTAACGCAATCTTTTTCGATTAAGCACATTCGTTGAGCGAGAGAATGCAAAAACATTATTCGATGGAGAAAGTAAAGGCAAAGATACATAGGTTGCGGACACACTATGACGAGTTTGTTAAGTTTAAGGGATTGTCGGGCATCAAATTCAATGAAAAAACCCATATGCTGAAGATTCTTCCACTTTATTGGATACGTATTAAGAAGGTAATATTTTTATTATGCAAAAAAAATTACAACTTTCTTATTAATTGAAATATATTTTTTCGAAAGCTTAGAATAACTTGTTCTTCAGGCTAATGAGTTAAAATATGAAACTAATTTTTGTCAGGAGACCAATATCCAACGATATTTTAGGATGAATGGGTTCTCTATGTTTCGTAAATGCCAAGAGACATTCCATACAAGAAGAGCCGCTGATATAGATTTTCATACTGATAGCAGTGATTATTCAGACGAGCTCTCATCCAATGAGTCAGACGCACCTTGGGAAAGTGAGGATGACGTCCATGAAGAGTGGGAGTTTGCAGGCATGGTTGGACCACCTTCTCCCGTTACGGACGATGGAGACAAATCCTCAGGTGGAAGCATATGATATTGACGGCATTGTATTAATATATTCTACGGTTATCTATTTTTTTATGTCTTCAATTAGTAGCAAAATTGTGCACGGTCATTTATTGGCTTTATTTCTTGTGCACAGATTATTATTAGGCCTCAGTACTTGGATTTTTGTACAACTTTTCGGCATGAATTTTAAGTATTAATATAACTAGTATATCTATTTCCTAGATGGGTCATTTTTTGGCTTTATATTGGTAATGGAAAGTGGCCAACATGAAGAAAAAAAAATGAGGCAGGTGTACAAAAATTAAAAAAAGATAAAATAGAGGGACGAAATAGACAAACTTTTCAAAACAAACAATAATATATTAACCTAGTACATGACAAAGATAACATATTCAAACCTTACTACTTTCACATGCGACTGGATGTGAAAGTCTAAACAAGAGATACAATAAAAATGCCATTCGCGTCAAACAAAGTCCTAAACATTACTAATGCCAAAAAGGTGGAGACCTGAATTGGAAAAGAGGCCAACACAAGCCTGATATGAATATTTTACATAAAAGGTCATACCAAATATGAGCTTACGGAGGACGAGAAGAAGAACCCGACAAACCAACACTCTTCGAAGACTTGCAGGGGGACGGAAAGTATGGGCGTCGAGGCATGCGTGGAATTCGTTTTGGAGTTGGTGCATTTGGTGGACGTGAGGCGGAGCCGAGTCGACATGAGGCAAAGGCTGGTTAACAGAACTCTCGGAGACAGATTCATAACCACCAGCAAATTGTTCCAAATATTTCCAAAACGAACTAGCACCCTTCGATTCAGACGAAGATATGTTGATGATGTTGCTCTTAATCGGGGGACTTGGCAATCCTTCAAGATTTCCTATTTCATCGGTCTCATTGTCGGACAAAATTTCAATTACTTCGGGCTGCTCGTTGGGGTCGTATGAAAATAAGCCATCAAATAGAACACACAACTCATTCCACCTAGGCTCACCAAACTCTTGATACGCAAGTGTAAATGGGTCTCGCTAGACAAAAGGAATGTAAACGGTTAATTACAGTTAGGTCCGATTTTATTTTTTTAAAACATTGTGAAATAAAAAATATTAATGTTTATTAAACAACACTAACCCGGAAGATGTCAGCCCACACCTCCTCATTGGCGATAACAGTGTTTTCAGCTTCATGGTACGTAACACCATGTTTACGTTTGACCCAATAAAATGTGCGATATCTTTTCTCAAGCGTGGAGAGTCGAGCAGTGCAAAAGTCGTATGTGAAAGACTTATTAAATTCCTTGTTCACAACGTCCATTGCAATTTGCACAGCGAGTTTGTTCTCGTCCCGAGGATGGAAGTTCTCAATTGCATGTTGATCGACAAGCACTTCTATAAACAACTTGTCAGTTGCCTCAGTCCAGTTTTGATCATAGAAGAAATACTCCTGCTTCACTGGATATTTTGGTGCCATCTCAAAAACAAAGAAAATAATGTAGTTTGGTTTAAGGTTGTAGTACTCGGTTGGGATGAGATTTCAACTGTTAATTGAGCCCAAATTTATAGAAGAACTTACTCAAGTTTCTATTGACATAAAGTTCAGAAACCTGTAGACATAAAGTGGACTGATTGAAGAACATTAGCTATATTTTTATTTATCAATAATCAACATTAGAGTAGGAAGAAAGCTGTAACAATAAGAGAATCTTTGCCACTTTAACTTTTTAGATTTATGAAAAGGTGCTATACAAGTAGACAGAGGAATAAAATCTAACCATATCTCATCCAAAATCTTTCTATGCAAGCAGACAAGACAAAGATCTTTGTGGGAGAATAATATAGTAATGAAGTTTCTCATCCAAAAAATATTCAAGTACCTAATTAAAGTGTATGATATGACAAAAGAGAAGCATGCTTGATTTTACGTGATACCTGGTACCTTTACGCAATGTTCAGTGTAGTGCAATGGGAATTTTCTATTTCACTAGTTTCTTTTTTTGATGAAATGACAATAGGGAATTACTAACAGCGTGAGATGTAATTTGTATATTTACATATTTTATAGAATTGTGTTATTTTAACAGCAAACTTGTGTAAATAGTGGAACGTGTAATAAACAGAGTTTTCTTACTTGAGTTACAAACTTTACATGAAAATAACATTAAGATAATATTCAAATAAGATTATATTGATAGAATTACCTGCGTCAAACTTGTCCACATACATATAGCCTATGTGAAAAGGCAATAACTAAGATTCCACAATACAATTACAGAAAAAAAAGAAAGCAGTCCTAAAACAATGGACGGGCTCCTCATTAGATATTTATCATGCTAAAACATGCAGCTGAAGTATCAACTACATGCAAATTTGTGATGTACATACGCGACAATTATTGCCAGGGCCGATACAAAGACGACACCAAACACATTCATCCTAAAACTCTTTCATGTTGTTTGCAGACTGGGTCAGTTCTAATTTAAGGCCTTTCAAGTTATCCAACACCGCCATAACTTCCTTGTATCACATCTTGGTTCGCAGCACCAAGCAAAAACCCACACTTGTTGCAACGCAACAACCCAAAAATTTGCTTAAAATATTAGGTGAAAATAAAAAGGACTTTGATATTATTGGACAAAATAGTTGCATAAAAACCTACCCCCCGTTGAGGACAAGACATAAAACGTCTACCAGGGTTGACTTTGTCCATGAAGTTTGAACTTTAACAGTAAAGTCGCAATGGCAACGCACAGGACATCTCTACAACAAGTTGGACAACGAGAATCGTTGCTATTTCCAATGAGAAAGGCGAATCGTTGGAAGTGCTCATTTGCAAAAATGGCAAGATAACTTCGTATTGAAGACACAATTTTTCTAGATAATTATACAACCATTTGACCAAAGCCCAAATTTATTCCCTAAACCGTTTGATCAAAGCAAGTAATATTATCCCACCTAAAATTGAATTGTAAATCAAACAAAATTTATGAAGCCCCCGATAAAATGTAAATATTCAAATAATCAAATAATCTAAAAATGCAAAATGGCTATGAGATCCAAAGATTAAGTCATATAAATTCAAAATTGGTTAACATAATTGGAAACAAGACAAGAAATTAAGCCTATTTGTGTAGGAAATGGCAAAATCAACCGAATTATCATTATCAAATTTTCAATTAAGAATATCCAAAATAAATACAAATATGGAGTCATACACACTCATATTCGACAATAAATGGCAGAAAATATAGCAAAAAAAATAAAGGCAAGTTCCAACATTTACTTAACAGGTACCCTAATCCGAAAATTGATGATAGAAAAAAAAATTACCTTCACATTTATTAAGTTTGTCAAATATCAAAACTCATCGGACCGGTCTCCGTCAAATTCCAACGATGGTCTGACGACGATTCACTTGTCGACTGCTCGATCAAAAGCCCTATTTTTGAATGGCTCTTCGAAAATGTTGGTGGTTCTGTGAAATATGGTTTTTGTGTGCAGACTTGTATATTTGGGGTTTGACACTAAAAAATGCATTAATTTATAAGGGATAATTTTGACATTTCACACATTTATCCCTCTTTATCAATGACCACAAACATGGGATTGAATAACAATCCAGAATGATTAAGTTATGCATTCACAAACCCCAAACACAATTTATTTTATCCATGAACAGTACAATCATATCCTATCCCAACACATAATCCAATCCCATCATGAAAGTCAAACGAGCCCAAGGGAAAAAGAGTACAACGCACAATATATCCGCTCCCCCTGAAATGAAGAATATTAGCTGCTTAATTGATCCATCAATCTTGCTTTGATTAACTCTTCTCATTCCAATGCCTAAAACTAGTTTTTCGAATATAGACGTCGGCAAGGATTTTGTAAATAAATCAGCAAGATTGTGAGATGAGCGAATCTGTTGAACATCTACCTCTCCATTTTTCTGGAGTTCATGTGTGTGGAAAAACTTTGGTGAAATATGTTTCGTCTTATCACCTTTTATGTAACCACCTCTTACTATGCATGATGCATTATCCTCAAAGATAATAGTATGAGTGTTTGTGACTCGTTTCAGCTGACAAGTATTTCGTATATGAGCTATAATTGATCTTAACCAAACGCACTATTTGCCAGCTGAAGAGCAATAATTTTAGAGCGATTGGAGGAAGTAGCAACTAATGTTTGTCTGGTAGATCATCATGAATAGTTGTACCGTTATAGCAAAATAAATAACCAGTTTGTAATCGAGCTTTATGTGGATCAGATCTATATCCAAAGCATCAGCATAACCAGTTAACCCAGAGTTAGTGGATTCCTTGGAGTAGAATAGCCCCAAATCTATAGTAGATCGCCGTGATACCGAAAAATATATTTAATATCATTCAAGTTGTCTTTGGGTTGGCTCATAACTATATCGTGCAAGTAGATTTACTACAAAAGAAATATCAGGTCGAGTACATTGTGCTAAATACATTAATGCTCAAATAGCATTAAGGTAAGACACTTTAGGACTTAAAATTTCTTCATCAGATTCTTTTGGTCGGAATGGATCTTTCTCGGGATCTAAACTGCGCACAACCATAGGGGTACTCAAGGGTAGAGCTGTCAAAATGGGCCAGGTCCGTCCCGCCCCGCCTAAGGTAGGGGGTGGGTTTAGTATTTAGTAGCCCGCCAAATGGCGGGCCTAAGCGGGCTAGCCCGTCGCGGGCCCCGCCTAAGTATTTTGACAATAATAATTCACGAGTGGTTCCAATTAAAAAAGTTCGGGATCTTAGATTTTTTTTGGATCGCTGGTTTAAGGTCTTTAGATCTATATGTTGAATCAGAAATTTATCCCATACCATACCACCACCAATTCCATTGGAGACACGTACATCGAGTTTTGGTCCAGTTCTGGCCTTCTGGGATCATAGACACTCACATATCCTCAGCATTGAGTCAGTTGTTGGAGATGATGACACAGTCAATGGGTATATGGACTGGTATGGTAGAATTATAAGGCGATTGATTACGTCTGGTCATTTGGATCAACAGTCTGGGTTACATCTATCCGACATAGCAATACGTGATTCCATGGTATAATTAAATATTGATATATGACAACATTTTTATAGTTAAACGATAAAAAAATAAACATTTGTGTTATTTGTATTTTTAAGTTTACGTGGATGGAACAACTTAAGTTTTCTTTAGATGAGGTGTCATTCGAGGATCGCGAGTCAGTTACACGTTTAGGACGTGTTGCTAGATACGTTAGTAATGACATTGAGCGTACACTGCATAGGCAACCATTCCACAGAGGTCCGACATCAGATGATATGCCTGTCGAGAGAGCCATGAGAGCGCCTACAGGACTAGGGCATGTGGCAAAGGACGATGACACCAGTCACAACCATCTACAGCTGGACCTTCCACGACCTATGGTGTTCATTCATCGGCATCTCATGTTGACATAGTTGGACCTTTCAGGACTTATGGTGTTCCTTCAATTGGGCCTCTTGTTGACATAGTCGGACCTTCTAGTTATATGCCTCAGATGCACCATGGTACGAAATTTATTGGTATTTTAAAAATGGTATAACATTAATTATTTTAGTTGATCATTTTTTATAATGTATTAGGGATGGCAACGGGGCGGGTTTGGGGCGAGTTTGGCCAAACCCGGACCCGCCCCGCCAAGGAAAAATTAGACCCGGGACCCGCCCCGCCCCGCCTCAAGACCCGCCCGCCCGCCACGCCAAAATCCCGCGGCATGTCTAGACCCGCCAAGTATTTTTTTTTTAAATTATAATAATTTATATTTTTCTATTTTTGACCAAATTTTCAAAAGTAATCTAATGCCAATAGGTTAAAAATAAATAAATATAATTATTCAACTTATTATAACTATTTTTTTAGAATTGGCTACTATTAAGATTTTTTAAAAAAAAATACTATTAGTATACTACAATAATACTCAACTAATATTTAAAATAAATATTCAAAGTAGAATATTACAAGATATTATATTAGTAAATTAAACTTTAAAAGTAAATAATATTATATTAGTACTCAACTAATATTTTTAAACATATAACACTCAAATTTAAAAATACATAATGCAAAAATATTTCAATATATATTTAAAAATATAGTAAAAATTAATATGCGGGCGGGTCCGGGCGGGTTCTATTGGACCCGGGACCCGCCCCGGACCCGGGCGGGTTTTGTAATCTTGGACCCGAGACCCGCCCCCAGACCCGTTTATCCGGCCTAGACTCGCCGTCGGGCGGGTTTGATGCGGGGCGGGTTTTGACCGCCCCATTGCCATCCCTATAATGTATGACATGTACGTCTACATCCACTCGGGCTTTTACTACACACCACAGTGGACATCATTTTCATCACTATTGAAGACAAATTATTGTGCCATGAGAGCTCCATATGGTTAGGGGTGTTCAATTAACCGATTTTTTTTGTTAACCATTAACCGAATCAATTCGGTTAATTCGCCAGAATCGAATTATTTCGATTCGGTAAATGGTTAAAGGTTTTGAAGAATTTCGATTTATCGGTTAATTCGGTTCGAAAATTTGAAATTAACCGATTTAACCGAAATATTATGTTAAACATATATTTTATATATAATTACAATTATATATAATATATATCATATATATTTATTTATTTATATTATATATTAAATATGAAAATTTATATTTTTTATTTTAAGTAAATTTCTGTGAATTGTATTTATTTATTTAGATCATTTATTATATATACAATATATATTTTTTGTATTTTAAAGAAATTTTTGTTAATCTTGATTAATCGATCAATTAACCGAAATATAATTTGGTTCGATTAATTCGGTATATATAATTTCGGTTCGGTTAATGGTTTTACCAATTAGCAAATTAGGTTAAAAAGAATGATGGTACTCTGAGGATGTGCATTGATTATCGAGAACTGAATCAACTCACAATAAAGAATAAGTATATGTTGCCGCAAATTGAAGATTTATTCGACCAATTGAGAGGAGCGGGATATCATCAGTTGAAGATAAAAGAGGAGGATATTTCAAAGACAGCATTCAGATCGAGATATGGGCATTACGAGTTTGTGGTGATGCCATTTGGATTAAGCAACACTCCAGCAGTGTTTATGGATTTAATGAATAGGGTATTCCACCCATATCTAGATCAATTTGTTATCGTTTTTATCGATGATATTTTTGTATACTCACGAGACGAGAAGCAACATGAGGAACACTTGAGAATTGTACTGGAGATCCTTCAAAAAGAGAAGTTATATGCGAAGTTTAAGAAATGTGAATTCTGCATAAATCGAGTTGTATTTCTTAGGCATGTAGTAATGGCTCAAGGAATTGAAGTTGATCCCAAAGATTGAGGCGGTGATAGAGTGGAATGAGCAAGAAATGCGAATGAAGTTCGCAGTTTCTTAGGTTTAGCTGGCTATTACCGGAGATTTATTGAAGGATTTTCCAAGATAGCAGCAACCATGACAAGATTGACAAGAAAATGAGAGAAATTCTTGTGGAATGAAAAATGTGAAGCAAGCTTCCAAGAGTTAAAGAAGAGATTGATGTTAGCACCAATATTGACAATTCTGAATCCTTTAAAGGAATTAGTTGTTTACAGTGATGCATCAAAACAAGGTCTGGGTTGTGTTTTGATGCAACATGGCAAAGTAATTGCCTATGCTTCAAAGCAATTAAAGCCACATGAGCTAAAGTACCCCACACATGATTTGGAATTAGCTACAGTAGTTCATGCACTTAAGATTTGGCGACATCATTTATATGGAGGGAAGTGCGAGATTTTCACAGATCACAAAAGCCTAAAATATTTGTTTACTCAGAAGGAGTTAAACATGAGACAAAGGAGATGGCTTGAATTGGTGAAGGACTATGATTGCACTATTCAATATCATCCGGGAAAGGCTAACGCGGTTGCAGATGCCTTAAGTCGTAAGACAAGAGGAGAATTAGCATGTACATTGACTACCCAGGAACAAATGATTCGAGATTTCTCAAAGATGAGTATTGAGGTAGTTAAACCGCCAAAAAGTACGAAGGCAATTTTAACGACTTTGGTAGTATAACCAACCTTAAGAGAAAGGATAAAAGAAGCACAGACTCGGGATGGGCTTTTGAGTAGAATAAACATGCAGGATGTTTTTGGAAAAGATAAAGAAATCACCATAACAACCGATGGGGTATGGTTATATGAAGGGAGAATTTACGTACCTGACAACGAGAATTTAAAGAGAGAAATTTTGGTTGAAGCTCACAAAGACGCCATACACAAAGACACCTGTGGTACAAAAATGTACAAAGACCTTAAGAAAATATTTTGGTGGAAAGGAATGAAGAATGACATAGGGAAATTTGTGGAGAGTTGCTTGACCTGTCAACAAGTCAAGGTTGAACATCAACGACCTTCTGGATTGCTTAAGCCACTTGAAATCCCATAATGGAAATGGGAGCACATAACAATGGACTTTGTAGTTAGCTTACCTGCAACAACCAAGGGAAATACTGCAATTTGGGTAATTGTTGATAGAGTGACAAAGTCTGCACACTTTTTGCCGATAAAAATGACGATCAAAATGGATCAGTATGCACAAATATACATCAAAGAGATCGTAAGATTACATGGAGTTCATGCGACAATAGTGTCAGACAGAGACACTCGGTTTACATCTAAGTTTTAGAAAAGTTTGCAGGATGCAATGGGAATGAGATTAAAGTTTACCACTGCATATCATCCGCAAACACACGGCCAATCAGAATGAACAATTCAAATTCTCGAGGATATGTTGAGGGCGTGCATACTGGATGTAGGAAGTAATTGGGAGACAATATTACCCTTGGTGGAATTTGCTTATAATAACAGTTATCAAGCTACTATTGGAATGGCCCCATATGAGGCATTGTACGGGAGAAAATATAGATCTCCACTATATTGGGATGAGGTTGGCGAGAGAAAGTATTAGGACCAGAATTAGTGGAAGAGACCGTTGAAAAAATAAAGAAAATCCGCGAGAGGATTAAAATTGCCTAGGATCGACAAAATTCGTATGCTGATAAGCATAGAAAGGACCTACACTTTGAAGTTGGGGAAAAAGTATTTTTGAAAGTAGCACCGATTAAAGGAATTATTCTATTTGGAAAGAGAGGAAAACTCCGACCGCGATTTATGCGCCCATTTGAAATTCTGGAATGAGTCGGAGATCTAGCTTATCGGTTGTCTTTACCGCCAGAATTTGCTTCGGTACATAACCTATTCCATGTGTCAATGCTGCGAAGATATGTATATGATCCGAGTCATGTTGTAAATTACTCGACCTTGGAAGTCAATAGGGATTTAACTTACGAGGAAACGCCATGTGCGATCCTGGAGAAGAAAGTTCACAAGTTGAGAAATAAGGATGTGTGTTTGATTAAAATACTATGGAACCAACATAGCAAAGATGAGGCTACATGGGAACGAGAAGATGAGATACGAGCCAAATATCCGACTTTCTTAAATAGAGGTACGTACTTAAATTTCGAGGACGAAATTTTTCCAAGTAGGGTAGGTTGTAGCGCCTACCTTAGAATTTCCATATTAATTTCTTTATGATATTATTATAATTAGCATTATAACATATTATCAAGTTAATTTAATTTCCATCAGATGTTTTACTATTAATACCATTCAAAATACACATATTTCATTTATTTTTCTTATTTTATCAATGATCATGATATACTAAAGCCCAATCTCTTATTTTATTTTTAGGGTATAACCCAATAAATAAACCTTAAGTTGAATAAGCCCAGACCCATTTGATTTATTTAACTTGACAAAATTAGTTTTATCTCCATCTCCTTCAAAACCACCAGCAGATAACCCACGTTCTTTCCATTACACCAATTTCTCAAGCATGACTAGCAGTTTTATTCTAACTCCCCACCACATTTAAAGGTTAAGATCAGTTTTGTCGCTGGCAGTTTCAATATTAATCTGTAAAATCAGACCCAGGCTCTTAGATTGGGGGGAAAAATCATTTCGGGCAAATCAAGAAAAAAGGTATAAACTCAATTCTTTTCTTTTGACAGAAATTACTCACTTTCGGGTGCAACATTCTTTCCCTTATTATTCAATTTCCCACTCCCATTGTTAATACCTTCAAGTTAAAATCAGCCGGGTTTAGGGTTTAGGGTTTAGGGTTTAGGGTTTAGGGTTTAGGGTTCATAGCAGCCGACCGAAATCGCATGGCAGTGTGCCATGCTCGCTGCGACACCAAATCTCCAAATCTCAACCCCACTTCTGTTCGTCGGGGTGCGGAATGAGCAAGTGGGTAGTGACGACGGGACACGAGCTGAGGTGATGAATGAACAGAGTAAGCGGACGAATAGAGACGAAGGAAAAGAATAATGTCGAAGATCTGTTGTGACGACAAAACCATACCTTTCTTTTCCCACTTGTCAAACCAAATGCTTGTTTATTTAACACCATTCCCAACATCTATTCTTATCATTTTCTTTAAAAAATTCAGTTTCTTCTTTTTTTTACTTTTGCAGTTTATATGTTACGTGTGTATATATATATATATATAGTGGAAATGGCTGGTTTTAGCCCTTTAACACATAGAAATGTTTTTTGTCCTTTGACTAGATTCATGCTTTTTAAAAAAAAACAATAAAAGATATTCTTTTCTATTTTCCAATTATACCCTCTAAGTTAAACCTTTAGAAAACAAAAACAAACCTGAAGGCTGAAGTTTGAAAATGGGAAAAAAAAATATGGAAGAAAAATTGAAGTAACACATTAACCCCAAAAAAAAACGAATAAGAAATAAAATTTTCAACTCAAAAATGACTTGAAGCTACTAATATCTTTCTCAATCTACTTCTAAAGGAAATAAACATTGATTATCTATTATCATTTTTATAAAATGACTAAATTCGTTGTGAAACGACTATAGTCTTGTTTTTAAATGATTTTAGTCTATTTACAAGACTATAGTCATTTTCTTAAAGACTATTTTTTAATAAATTATAATTAGTTGAAATCAATTTGCATTATTATCTGAATGGCATACTATTAATTATAAAAATAATATACCGTATTTTACATTATAATGATTGAACATCATTGTACATAATTTATCGTGTTCTACTAACAATATACAAGTGTACTCTATTTTTTATTCTAAATATTTGACTTACAATAATGTTCAATAATAAGACTTATATCATTATATTAATAAAATAAATCATAATTTTAACTAGAAAAATGAATAATACAAAAACAATATGCACATTTACCAAAACAACTAGAGTTATTTTACAAGACTATAGTCATTTTAAAAAAATGCACGAGTCTTTTTGAAAAGATTGTAGTCGTTCTGTCAAAACGACTATAGTCATTTTACAAGATTGTAGTCGTTTTCATAAATTATAATAAATCCAAATTAATTTGCATTATTATCTGAACGACATAATATTAACTATAAAAATAATATACTATGTTTTACATTCTATGTATGTGACTTACAATAATGTGGAGAATCTAACTCTAATATTATAATGAATAAGATGATGAACATCATTATATGCAATTTATCGTATTCTACTAACAATATCCAAATGTATCTGTATTTTAGATTCTAAATATTCGACAAACAATAATGTTCGTATGTCCTATAATAAAACTTCTAACATTATATAAATAAAACTAAATCATAATTATAATGTTTTAAGTCATGTCTGACTTGGTTTCAAACTATTTCGTCCAAAAATATATAGAAAAATTAATAATACAAAAATGATATGCAAATTTACAAAAACAACTAGAGTTATTTTACAAGACTATAGTCATTTTTTTGTAAAATGACTTGAATCTTTTTGAAAAGACTATAGTTGTTCTATCAAAACGACTCTAGTCTTTTTGAAAAGACTATAGTCGTTCTTTCAAAATGACTATAGTCGTTTTGCAAGACTATAGTCGTTTTCACAAATTGTAATAAATTTAAATTAAATTGCATTATTATCTGAACAACTAATATTAACTATAAAAATAATATACTATGTTTTACATAAGAATGGGACTTGCAATAATATGGAGAATATAACTCTAACATTACAATGAACAAGATGATGAACACCATTATATACAATTCATCGTACTCCACTGGTAATATCCAAGTTTATTGTATTTTAGATTCTAAATATTGACTTACAACATATAATGCAATATAAGTTGAGAAATAAACTTCTAACAATACATGAGTTGGGAGAGGAGTTTCATTACTAAGTATCAAATTGATTGGTTTGAATAAACTAAACCACAATTATAACATTTTACGTCGTGTGTTGGCTCAATTTCAAACCATTTCGTCCAAAATGTATATAATCGAACATACAATACAAATAAAAATGTAAATTTACATTATCTTCTTCTTGTGGATGCTCAACTAGAACTTTGATCATAAGAGTTTACATTGGCCACCACAAGGGACTTAAAATCTCTGTAGGGTGGAGGTCAGGACATATGCGAGGTAATGAAGATTTGGTGATAACTCATATTGAATAACATTCGTCTGAGTTCGATTTAAGGAGAGATTAACTATTATTAGATTTGGGGAGTTGAACATACTTGTTATCTTTATGTGGGAGGATCTGATTGTACGTCAGCAGACCCTACCACAACACTGGTTAGTGCGTGCATATCTCGCGATTTAGCAATTTACGATATAGATCATTGATATGAAGTGTATGAGGATATTGGAATTTCACGCACTATTTCATCGCTTCGACTTTGTTTCTATATCTATTTTATTTAATCATAATTAATAAAATTTCCAAAATAAAATATAGCAGTACATATTGTTGAGTTTAAATTTGTATTAAAATAGTAAGATTTCAGAAAGTTGGCAAATAATTAATTAATAATGAAAATTGAATGTAATAGTTTATATGATAAGTTTTCAAATGAAACGACTACAGTCGTTTTACAAGACTATAGTCATTTTACAAGACTATAGTCGTTTAAACGCAAATTTTAAATCAGCAACTGAATAAGTAAAAGGATATTTTGGACATTTTACAGTAAAAGAGGCCCCAAAAGTTCTTTTTGAGTAAGTTGGTCCTCAAAAGGTTTTTAATACCTTGAGTGGGCCTTTTTTAACAATTCCCCTATATATATATATATATATATATATATATATATATATATATATATACTTAACACTAAGCAATTTACTTTTTCAATCTACTATTTTATATAAATATATATATATATATATATATAGGGGGAGGTTATAATGAGACCACATATTATAGTGAGACAATGTGGACTCATCTCAACCCTCCCTTATCTATATCAATGGCTAAGATAAATAGGGGTTAAAATTACATTAAATATTTAATTAAGGCAAAATAAGGGTATAATTGTCAAAACAAACATGTGGGGGACCATCCAAATATGAAATCAGTTATTAGGAGAGAGAAAATCACGTGGGGAGAGAGAAAATCGCGAGAAAATCGCACTGGAGAGAGAAAATCGCGCGCATGTGCTCTGCCATGCAGTATGATGTACACTTATCAATGATTTGTTGTATACTTAACACTATTTTGTTGTATGTTTAACATAATTTTATTGTATATTAAAATGGTCAAACAAAAACATGTGGGAACCGTGAATTAAGGAACCAACTATAGAGAGAGAGAGAGAGAGAGAGAGAGAGAGAGAGAGAGAGAATCACGCTCATTAACATGTGGGGACCGTGGATTAAGTAAATCAATTATAGAGAGAGGGAGGGGAAAAATCACACTCATTATTGTGATATATATTTAGCATATATTCGATGTATGTTTAACACTATTTTGATGTATGTTTAACATGATTTTACTGCATATTAGAATTGTCAAACAAAAATATGTGGGGACCATTAATTAAGGAATGAATAATAGAGAGAGAATCACGTTCATTAACATGTGGGGACCGTGGATTAAGTAAATCAATTATAGAGAGAGAAAATCATGCTCATTATTGTGTTGTATATTTAGCATATATTTGATGTATACTTAACACTATTTTGTTGTATATTTAATATAATTTTACTGCATATTAAAATGGTCAAATAAAAAATATAAGTATACAACAAAATACATATAAGTATACAACAAAATACATATAAGTATATAATAAAATACATATAAGTATACATAAAAAAACATAAGTACACATCAACATAAATACATACATAAAAAATTAACTACTTATACAGCAAAACACATATAAGTATACATCGAAAAATATATAAAACATCAATCTTCATTGCCTCCTCGTAGGCCCTCGTTTTCTCCACGTCAACATCGTCTTCTTCACCAATCCTCCAATTCCGGCCAGACAAGTGGGGCAATTAGTGTGTGATCTAAGCCAAGTACCAATACAAGTAATATGAAAAGCGTGATTACACTTTGGCAACAATATGAGAGTTTCATCATCTACAAATTCATTCAAACAAACAGAGCAACTTGTGCTTTCAATCAGATTGTCTGATTTCTTGTAATTGACCGCGATTGCATTTATAACAGATGATTGAAGCCCTATTGTACTTATATACCATATAGGATGGTCAACGATGGGCCCGTGATCTTCATCGAGAAAATCATTCGGGCCACCGTCTTCTTCTTCGGGGCATCGTGGTGATTGTCATCGCTTCCGTGAATCGTATGGGGCAGTTGGAGTAGAATTTGTAGATGGTGTAGCAAGTGAAGAAAAAGAAAGTGGTGGCGAGGCCGGCGCTAAAGGCGGCGGCGGGATTGGCGGGAGTGGCGTCTTACAAGAAGGTGGGCACATATCTATACATGTAAATGGACAGATTGCATCTAGGTTTTTCGCTTCGTTGCAAAATGGTTTGCAAAAGTTGGACAAACCTGGGTCAACGAAAGGCCATCTAAAATATATAAATACAATATTTCCCTTTACAAATTTAAAATAAGTTTTAAAAAAACTATTAAATTGGGTAAATCTCAACCATCTAAAATTAAAGATTTGTGGACATGATTAGTCCACAATGTCTCACTCTAATTATGTGGTCTCATTTGATCATATTCATATATATATATATATATATATATATATATATACGTATATTTGTGAGTATTAGTAGTCAATTGATAAAAGCATATTAAATTTTGCAGGAGTCGAGAAGCACGAAAATTAGGACATCTACATTTCTACATATATTTGGGTGCATAACTTCTGCTTTAAGGTGGGGATTTCATTATGAACTCGTCTTATTTAAATGTTGTGTCATATTTAACTGAAATTTAGTTGTAATATAGCGTGATTTGATAAGACACGTAGCCTTCGGGCTCAAGGCCTCTCGTGGAGTAATCCACGTTAAACATAGACAAGATTTTGTGGAGAAATCCACGTTAAACAGGTCGTGGAGTTAATCCACGTTAAACAAGACATATGTTAATCTCTTTATTTCATTTGTCATTTATTTTACGTCATGTGTAATTGCTAGTTAACTCGCTCCCCACTGAGTTTGTCACTCACCCCATGTTATATAATTTTGCAGGTTGACGGAGTTGGTATTGTGCCGGAGGCGGATGCTAAACTATTTATGAATTAGTAGTTAATGTTTTATTTCAAGTTTAGAAATGGACTTTTGGAGTATGTTTTCTTTTGTTTTATTTCAGTTTACAGTAGGGATATTACTAGTGGGTTTAGAAAGCTTATAATTATTTATTGTCATATTTAACGTTTCCGCACATTTCGAGTTGTAAACATTAATCCTATTATGGTTTCTGAATATATGTGTGTATATATATATATATTCTACAAAAATTTGGGTCGTTACATAGTGGTATCAAAGCAAGGCTTATGATTTTGTAGACTTTTGTTTCAAAAAAAAATCATTTATAATCAATAATAAATAGGCATCAACCCCTCAGCACAAGGCCAGCTCCAACAGGTAAATTTTACATAGATATTTTGAAAGGCAATTATTTATATTTTATACGCAATGATGCATGTGTTCTTTATATTTGATAGTTTGAATCATAGATAAATATATTCACATACTTAGAACCATTAATGATAGTAGATGGACCGCATGCGTAAGACTGCTAGGAAGTCCGTACCATGTCCTCTCGCCCAAACTCGGCATAGAGTGAGAGATTTCCGTGCTATCAAAGGGTTGACCATCATGATGTGACCATATCACAACTATGGCAGGGATGTTTGGCAGAGTTAAACAAGATGGAGTGACCGATTATTTTGCTGATATGAAGCTAATGGAAACCATGCCATTTGAATGGCGTGGTCGAGCAAGGACATTAATTCATGATATGATGATTATCACTACAGTTGCTGAGATCCCAGTGATCAGATATGCGGATTATTCAGCTGCACTCTATCAGATGTGGCTCACGGAGCAGATAGAATCGGATGACGAGGAGGAGGACCCAGTTGAGGATCCTATTGATGAGCTAGAATCAGTTGGGGGAAATACTTATACTTGATGGGGTTATCGACAGTGGATGTAGAAGTTCATTAGTCTATAGTACTTATTCGTATGTTTAGTTTATTTTAATCTGGTTGATTTCTTTTATGTATCCTCTAGAAGGACTTCATATATATAATAGTGAAAATTCTCTATCTAGTGCTTGAGTTCATTTATTTATTGATAATTATCGATTGAGTGTTATATAGTATGTAGTTCTCTTCATATTTACGACTTCGTAAGAACGACTTTAATTTTCTGAAAATAGGAGAATGCCACCTAGAAGAGAATTTCTAGATAGGAATCAAGTCCCGACCGGACCCTCGTACGATGGTGGGCGCTGGTGGTGTCGGAAATGTCACACATCATTTGAACCACGGAATGGAGTACACTAATAACCAGTCCCATATGGTCGAACAGTTTCGTCGATACTCGCCACCGAGGTTCACAGGTCGTGAAGATCCCTCCTACGTGGAAGAATGGTTCCGAACTTTAGAGAGAACCTTTCAACTCATTGGTTGCACTGATGCACAAAGGGTTATTTGCGCAGAATATCAACTTGCTGAAGACGCAGACCGGTGGTGGAAAGGTTATTGGAGGACGAGACCCATTGAAGAAAGGGATACTTTATCTTGAAATGCTTTTAAAGATATCGTCAAGGGATAATACTACCCTCAGTTTTATCGAGAACAAAAAGAGCACAAGTTTTGGAATCTGAAACAAGAAGGGCTTACTGTAACAGAGTATGAGAGAAAATTCAATGACCTGAGTTTACTCGCCACACATTTGGTGGATTCAGATTCTAAGAAAGCTCGGAGGTTTCGCACGGGTTTACGACCAAGGATTCGTTATATTCTTACTAGTCATGGAGACTTATCATATGTTGAGACAGTGAAACGGGCTCAAGAGATAGCTGCAAGTCACGACATGGAAACTAAAGAGGCTGAAATATTGGGAAAAAGAAAATGGCAAGGACCAAGTCAAAATAAGGGTGTCAATCAAAACATAAATCAGAAGCAGGAAAAACACGGAAAAACCGAAGTAAGGACAAAACCTGACAAACAGTCAAACAAGCTAATGTGTGCTAATTGTGGAAAGAATCACGGGGGAGAATGTCTAGCTGGACAAGGAAAATGTTTTCGATGCAAGAAGCGAACAAAGGTCAGACCTCAGGAGGGAAGGCTCGGGTATTTGCAATGAGCCAGAATGAGGCTGAGGAGAACCCATGTACCATGACAGGTATGTTATCAGTGTTTAATATACCTGCATTAGTGTTTTTTGACACAGGAGCTACACATTCATTCATGTCTAAGAAATTTCATGCTCTAACTGGAAATAGAGAGGTTAGAGTCAAAGAACCACTTGAGATTAGTGTACCTTCAGGAGAGATAATTTATACTAACTCAATGATTAGAAATGCACATATAGATGTGAGTGGACATAACCTAGGAGCCGAACTGTATGTGATTGACATGAAGGATTTTGACATAATCCTGGTCATGGATTGGTTGACGTGGCATCAAGCGAATATTAGGTGTCAGGAGAGAGAGAGAGAGAGAGAGAGAGAGAGAGAGAGATAACTTTGAAATTGTCTGAGGATAAAGTGACAATTCTCTACGGAGTAAAGCCTGGTAAGGTACCGCGAGTCGTGTCAGCAATGAAGGCATTGAAAATCATTAAGAAAGGCAGCTGTCAAGGATACTTGGTCAATATGGTTGGTAATCAAGCCAACAAACTGTCGATTGAAGACGTACCAATTGTGAATGAGTTTGTGGATGTATTTCCAGAAGATTTACCTGGAGTACCACCGCATGCATGACAAGTGGAGTTTCTGATTGACTTAATACAGGAAACACCGAGATCAAAGGCTCCTTTATAGGATGGCGCCTAAAGAACTACAAGAGCTGAAAGTTCAACTACAAAAGCTATTGAACTTGAAATTTATTCGCCCTAGCGTGTCTTCATGGGGAGCACCAATCCTATTTGTTAAAAAGAAAGATGGTACTCTAAGGATGTGCATTGATTATCGAGAACTGAATTAACTCACAATAAAGAATAAGTATCCATTGTCGTGAATTGAAGATTTATTCGACCAATTTAGAGGAGTGGGTATCTTTTCAAAGATTGATTTGAGATCCGGATATCATCAATTGAAGATAAAAGAGGAGGATATTTCAAAGACAGCATTCAGATCGAGATATGGGCATTACGAGTTTGTGGTGATGCCATTTGGATTAAGCAATGCTCCAGCAGTGTTTATGGATTTAATGAATAGGGTATTCCATCCATATCTAGATCAATTTGTTATCGTTTTTATCGATGATATTTTGGTATACTCACGAGACGAGAAGCAACATGAGGAACACTTGAGAATTGTACTGGAGATCCTTCGAAAATAGAAGTTATATGCGAAGTTTAAGAAATGTGAATTCTGGATAAATCGAGTTGTATTTCTTTGGCATGTAGTAACGGCTCAAGGAATTGAAGTTGACCCCGCAAAGATTGAGGCAGTGATCGAGTGGAATGCACCAAGAAATGCGAATGAAGTTCGCAGTCTCTTAGGTTTAGCTGGCTATTACCGGAGATTTATTGAAGGATTTTCCAAGATAGCAGCACCCATGACAAGATTGACAAGAAAAGGAGAGAAATTCTTGTGGAATGAAAAATGTGAAGCAAGCTTCCAAGAGTTAAAGAAGAGATTGACGTCAGCACCAATATTGACAATTCTGAATCCTACAAAGGAATTTGTTGTTCACAGTGATGCATCAAAACAAGGTCTGGATTGTGTTTTGATGCAACATGGCAAAGTAATTGCCTATGCTTCAAGGCAATTAAAGCCACATGAGCTAAACTACCCCACACATGATTTGGAATTAGCTGTAGTAATTCATGCACTTAAGATTTGGCGACATCATTTATATGTAGAGAAGTGCGAGATTTTCACAAATCACAAAAGCCTAAAATATTTGTTTACTCAGAAGGAGTTAAACATGAGACAAATGAGATGGCTTGAATTGGTGAAGGACTATGATTGTACTATTCAATATCATCCGGGAAAGGCTAACGGGGTTGTAGATGCCTTAAGTCGTAAGACAAGAGGAGAATTAGCATGTACATTGACTACTCAGGAACAAATGATTCGAGACTTCTCAAAGATGAGTATTGAGGTGGTTAAACCGCCAAAAAGTATGAAGGCAATTTTAACGACTTTGGTAGTACAACCAACCTTAAGAGAAAGGATAAAAAAGCACAGACTCGGGATGGGCTTTTGAGTAGAATAAACACGTAAGATGTTTTTGGAAAAGATAAATAATTCACCATAACAACCGATGGGGTATGGTTATCTGAAGGGAGATTTACGTACCTAACAACGAGAATCTAAAGAGAGAAAATTTGGTTGAAGCTCACAGCACGCCATACACGGCACACCAATGTGGTACAAAAATATACCAAGACCTTAAGAAGATATTTTGGTGGAAAGGAATGAAGAATGACATAGGGAAATTTGTGGAGAGTTGCTTGACCAGTCAACAAATCAAGGCGGAACATCAACGACCTTCTGGATTGCTTAAGCCACTTGAAATCCCAGAATGGAATGGGAGCACATAACAATGGACTTTGTAGTTAGCTTACCTGCAACAACCAAGGGAAATACTGCAATTTGGGTAATTGTTGATAGAGTGACAAAGTCTGCACACTTTTTGCCGATAAAAATGACGGTCAGAATGGATCAGTATGCACAAATATACATCAAAGAGATCGTAAGATTACATGGAGTTCCTGTGACAATAGTGTTAGGCAGAGACACTCGGTTTACATCTAAGTTTTGGAAAAGTTTGCAGGATGCAATATGAACGAGATTAAAGTTTACCACTGCATATCATCTGCAAACAGATGGCCAATCAGAACGAACAATTCAAATTCTCGAGGATATATTGAGGGCGTGCATACTGGATGTAGGAAGTAATTGGGAGACAATATTACCCTTGGTGGAATTTGATTATAATAACAGTTACCAAACTACTATTAAAATGGCCCCATATGAGGCATTGTACGGGCGAAAATGTAGATCTCCGCTATATTGGGATGCGGTTGGCGAGAGAAAAGTATTAGGACCAGAATTAGTGGAGGATAAAGTTGAAAAAGTCAAGAAAATCCGCGAGAGGATTAAAATTGCCTAGGATCGACAAAATTCGTATGCTGATAAGCATAGAAAGGGCCTACACTTTGAAGTTGGGGAAAACGTATTTTTTAAAGTAGCACCAATTAAAGGAATTATTCTATTTGGAAAGAGAGGAAAACTCCGACCGCGATTTGTGGGCCCATTTGAAATTCTGGAACGAGTCGGAGATCTAGCTTATCGGTTGTCTTTACCGCCAGAATTTGTGTTGGTACATAACGTATTCCATGTGTCAATGCTGCGAAGATATGTATATGATCCGAGTCATGTTGTAAATTACTCGACCTTGGAAGTCAATAGGGATTTAACTTACGAGGAAACGCCATGTGCGATCTTGGAGAAGAAAGTTCACAAGTTGAGAAACAAGGATGTGTGTTTGATTAAAATACCATGGAACCAACATAGCAAAGATGAGGCTACATGGGAACGAGAAGATGAGATACGAGCCAAATATCCGACTTTCTTAAATAGCGGTACGTACTTAAATTTCGAGGACGAATTTTTTCCAATTGGAGTAGGTTGTAGCGCCCACCTTAGAATTTCCATACTAATTTCTTTATGATATTATTATTTAGCATTATAACATATTTATCAAGTTAAGTTAATTTCCATCAGTTTTTTACTATTAATATTATTTAAAATACACATATTTCATTTATTTTTCTTATTTTATCAATGATCATGATATACTAAAGCCCAATCACTTATTTTATTTTTAGGGTATAACCTAATAATTAAACCTTAAGTTGAATAAGCTCAGGCCCATCAGATTCATTTAACTTGACAAAATTAGTTTTATCTCCATCTCCTTCAAAACCACCACTAGATAACCCACGTTCTTTCCATTATACCAATTTCTCAGGCATGACTAGCAGTTTTATTCCAACTCCCCACCACATTGAAAGGTTAAGATCAGTTTTTTTTGCTGGCAGTTTCAATATTAATCTATAAAATCAGACCTAAGCTCTTAGATTGGGGGGAAAAATCATTTCGGGCAAATCAAGAAAAAAGGTATAGACTCAATTCTTTTCTTTTGACAGAAATTACTCACCTTCAGATTTAACATTATTTCCCTTATTATTCAATTTCCCACTCCCATTGCCAATACCTTCAAGTTAAAATCAGTCGGGAAGAAATTTTCATAGCTGCTTGACCAAAATGCACGGCGTCGTTTGTCTCTCACGCGACGCCGTGGAGCGACGCCGAATCTCCAAATCTCCACCCCGCTTCTGTTCGTCGGGGTGCGGGTGTGCAAGCGGGTAGTGACGATGGGACACGAGCTGAGGTGATGAATGAACAGAGTAAGCGGACGAACAGAGACGAATGAGAAGAATAATGTCGAAGATCTGTTGTGAAGACAAAACCATACCTTTCTTTTCCCACTTGTCAAACCAAATGCTTATTTATTTATCACCATTCCCAACATCTATTCTTATCCTTTTCTTTAAAACATTCAGTTTCTTTTTTTTTTACTTTTGCAAGTTTATATGTTACGTGTATATATATATATACTTTTTCAATCTATTATTTTATATTTATATATATACGTATATTTGTGAGTATTAGTAGTCAATTGATAAAAGCATATTAAATTTTATAGGAGTCGAGGAGCATGAAAATTAGGATATATGCATTTCTACATACGTTTGGGTGCATAACTTCTGCTTTAAGGTGGGGATTTCATTCCTATGAATTCGTCTTATTTAAATGTTGTGTCATATTTAACTGAAATTTAGTTGTAATATAGCGTGATTTTATAAGACACATACCCTTGGGGCTCAAGGCCTCTCGTGGAGTAATCTACGTTAAACATAGACAAGATTTTGTGAGAAATCCACGTTAAACAGGTCGTGGAGTTAATCCTCGTTAAACAAGACATATGCTAATCTATTTATTTCATTTGTCATTTATTTTACGTCATGTGTAATTGCTAGTTAACTCGATCCCCACTGAGTTTGTCACTCACCTCATGTTAAATAATTTTGCAGGTTGACGGAGTTGGTATTGTGCCGGAGGCGGATGCTAAACTATTTATAAATTAGTAGTTAATGTTTTATTTTCAAGTTTAGAAATGGACTTTGTAGTATGTTTTCTTTTGTTTGCAACTTGAACTGGTCTCCTCTACCAACCCAAAAAATTCTTATTGTTTTTCTTTTCGCTCCAAGTTTAAATGGATGAGTTCAACTGGTCACCTATACCATCCCCACAGAAGCCTAACTCTCAGTTAATGATGAGTCTCTATAATGTGAAAACTTCAAAATGGACATTACCGATGGACATCATCCTCGTCAATTCACTGCTAAACGAGAAAGGTAAAGGCAACTGGGTAGTTGGTGAAACAAATAATTGTGCGGCCATTCTAGAGGCCAGAGCAGTTCTGAAATTTGCATTCCCATGCAATTTTAAGTTCGCCGAGGTAAATCAACGAGTCAAACATCTTCAAGCTCTCTATAATTTGTTCGCCAAAATGCTAAGTATGTCGGATGTATATTGGGATCGTAAACTCAATTTCGTGCACGCAGCGGTAAGGGTCTGGGTCACTTGGCGTTCGGTAAGTTAAATATTCTTATTTTTATCATGTGAGTTGTATTATATACCATTATGTATTGTAAGTATATTTAATCATTCATTTTTTTATCTTTTAGGATGATGACACCAGTTGTCCAGATGCGTATATGATGGAGGGAAAGCATTTATTTGACAAGCTCAAAATATTGCTCAAGATACCTGAGACTGAAACACAAGGCTCAAGCAACTTGTCAGCTCATCCTCTGCAATACTTGCCATCATGCTATAATGACGGGCAAGGAAGTTCTTCTTCATGCCAAGATTGTTCGTGTAGAACTGGTTGTTCGGCGTACTTATGTTATAATAGCATGCTCTATCTTATTCTAGTATTTTCATGTTTAATTTCTTGTTGTTGTTTTTAATTATGTGTTGTAAAGACTTTATGATATAATCGTGTTTCCATTCAGTAAAAATTCGATTTTAGTTATCCGAAAAAACTATGTATTTATTTATATTTAATATTTATTTTCGTAAATAAAAATAAAAGAAAAATGTGAGGAGTAGACGCTCGTCAAACTGGCCCATACGTGTCAGTCCAGGAAAAAAAAAACTGACTTTGACAGTAGGCGCCTTCTGTGTTGGCGCCTGCTTTGAAGGCTCCTCTAGAAATGGAGCCTTCACTTAAAATATTAAAACCCCCAAATTTCACCCCAAGTTTTCAAAAAGTTATGGCAAATACCATATTCTATTAATTTAGCCAATAAATCTGATTCGTAAATAATTCGTCAGCCCTTAGACTTAGTATTTCAGATATTGTACAAAATGTTTTAAGAATAACTAGACAAAATCTCGATGATACGGTAAAAGCATATGTATAATCAACCCTATGTACTAAAATAAAATAAAATAAATGAGAAAATTACCGTAAATACTCCAGCTTTTGGAAAAAAAAATACATTGTTTATGCTCATATCGTTGTTGTACTTTTTCTTTTTACTTTTTCACGCTTCTACCTATTTTTGGTTATTTTTATGTTTTTTCGGTTTTTTATTCATGTATTGCTTTATATGTTATATCTATTGTTTCGATGTTGTGTATATTTGTTTCTTGTTTGTTTCTATGTTGTTTTATTGTTGTTTCGATGTTTCAATACAATTATACTTATTTTTTACGGTATTTTCTGTTCAACCGTTATTTTATATATTGTTTATGTTGTTTTGGGGTTGTTTCTATACATTGTTTTTAATATTGTTTTAATGTTTTTTTGTTGTTTCCATGTAGTTTTCAACGTTTTGATGCAATTTTTACCTATGTTTAAGTTTTTTTGGTTCGTGTGGCATTTCCTATAATGTTTATGTTGTTTTTGGTTTGTTTCTAAATAGTTTTCAATGGAGTTCTGTTGCTTTTTTTTTATTTCTATGTTTTTTATGTTTCCAATGCATTGAATCAAAAATTGAATTGTGTTTTTAATTCATGTTATTTCTATATTAGTTTTCATTTATTTGGTTTTAATATGTGTTTTTTTATGTGTATATTTCTTAATTTTTTATAAAATTCCGAGTATAAAATTTATTATTTAATGAGGCAAAAATTATTTTTCCACTGAAACTTTATTAGAAAAAATATGTTTGAAATATGTTCGAAACAACCTTGAAACAACAATGTAAAAAGAAATCGAAAAATTTGGCGAGAGCATAAACTCAAAAAATATCGGGAGCATAAAAAACTGTCATTTTCTCTGGAATGTGGGGCAATAATGTCCTTAACACAAACAAATATATCACATGCCATCATGTAACTACTCTAAAACATGTGGCGACTCCTCATTCTCTCAAACTCACATATGATTTCACATTTATCTATGTGTCAACCCTAATTATATATTTTTCAAAATTTCCATATATAATATAAAATATAAGAATTAATCCAAAAATCAAGGATTCTATACATATAATCTATTTTTTTTTGGTAAATCAAAAATAATAAAATCTAAAAGATTTTATCTTTGATAAATGAAAATTCTCCGTACTTGCGATAAATTGCATACCTATTTAAATCTTATATAAATTTAAAAAGAAAATAAAAAATATTTTTATTGGATACTTTTTATTAATAAAATTAGCATAGTTAACTAAGTGATTCTTTAAACATCAAAACACAATGACGACACAATTGAATTTTTTATTGAATATAATTTACAAAGAAGTTTTTCAGAATTTAAAGTGAATGATTGTATTATACTCTTCTAAAATTTAATTTTTTTAAGAATATTTCTATTTAGTATTTTGGATTTCTATAACTATGACAAACAAGTTTGCGATACCAAAACTTTAGATTTAACAATCCCGTGTAATATACGGGTGTTGTTCTAGTATATGATTAATTAAGAATACATCTGTTGTACTCAGTCTGACGATACATACCAAATTGATTAAGGGACAACAAGGCATATGAGCCCGACCTGAAGGCCCAATCTAGTGACATGTTCCCTACTTGAATGACACAAATCCAGGAAAGATGTCTGAGCATAGAGTATCGTCCGAGCCATACAAACAGATCTTAGAAGCCCTAATTCAGTGGGATAGTAGGGAGAGTCGAATCACATTAAATTCATGTCAGTAATTAATGTCCATCAAACCCCACTCGAACCTCATACTCTTTCTTTGGAATGAGATGATTAATTGGAAAAGTCCCCTTAATAATGATTAACCCTACATCTAGTAGCACTACATGTGCATGATATTTGTTCCTATAAATACCAATTCATGACTTAAAGAGTTTGATTGATTCTACATTCAATGCATTTAAGAGCAGTTATTGCTCTGAGCTAATAGAATACTCATACAACCAGTTTAACATGTATCACCATAGATCTATCACATTCTTGTCTTGTATTCAACTTTATTTCCTTATCCACATCGACTGTTAATCAACAAAGCCTTATTTATTATTTGTCACATGGACTCTTCGTGTTTCAACGTCAACAATATCTATACAAATATTTAATCAACAATATAATTTTGATACGGCGTTTAGATCCGTATATTCACATAGAATAATTTATCAAAATTGAAGAGCCTCAAAGGATTTTTAACTTATATTCACATATGGAATCAATCTGCAGTAGTAGAGACTTGTGTTGTCAGGACAATTGACTCAAATTCGATCATATATGAGAGTGTGTGTCCCCTCCCTACTATCCCCCATTGTACTAAAAAAAAAAACTTATATTGACATTATAGATATATTTATTATGTATATATCTAATGTCTTAACAACTAATTCCTACCTAAGTAACCGCGGTGAAGGACAAGTATTTCACAACTCATGGAGGCCCAAATTGCTTTTAAGCGCTGCTATTTTGCTTTGGTTTTGTTAATCCATCCAATATTGTCATTATTTTAGTGCAAAAATATATAAGCTTTGAAGATATTTTCATAAAAGTGTCAATTTTATACGTCTACAAGTTTCGTCAATCAGTTAAAATGTATTTTATTTGCAATTCGCATACGGCACAACCTTTATGCCCAATACAAAGGATTTAAATTACAGTTAGCTCCAAATTACAGTTAGCTCCAATTTAATAGTAGTGAACTATATATAAATTAAATAAAATAGAGCAAACCAAATGGGTATGAAAACCCATTTCTGATTTGCAATTTCATCAGTTCAGTTACCGTTGGAGAAAGGCAAGCTGCAAGAATAGACATGATCAGTTTATCGCATAGCATTCAGCAATATAATACAGAGACCAGACCAGTATCCATAAATGCAAGTATTCATTATCATTGCAGTTCACTTTCTTATTTTTATTTTTATTCCTTTTAAAGAAAGGGATAATTAGAAAAACTACCCCAGGTTAGCATAATTACAAAAATATATATATATATTATCTTTCGAAATTACAAGTGCGGAGTACCCCATTGACCTTTTTTCTATATACTATAAATTGTTAGGTAAATACCTCAAGATGGAGGGTATTTGTTCGGTAAATACAAACTTCAAGGAGTGTTTATAATACGTTAAGAGGGTATTTAATTTTGAAAAGATAATTGGATTTTTTTATATTATACTAAATCTATTGTATTTATCCCTAAAACGCAAATTAGGTTCAGTTCTACTACTACAGATGAATAGAGTCATAATTCCCTATTTAATATTATGGATGGATTATCCATAACTCATACATGGGGTTAATTATAAAAACTATCCAAAAGTTTAACTTAATTATAAAAATCCGGGCTATCTTTCAAAATCACAAATGCCACCCCCACCCCGATATTTGTTTCTCTTTCATAAGCACCTCGACATTCCACATAAGGATATTTGTTAAGTGAATACAAAAACTCAATGAGAGGTGTAAAGTGTTACAGGGTGTATTTGTAATTTTTGAAAGATAACTGGATTTTTCCGTAATTAAACTAAATCTCAAGGGTTATTTTGTATTATCCCTAGAAAAATAATAATAGTAGTTTATTTTGAATATAAGGAAACAACATACCCCAGCTTCAGAGAAGTATCAGAGATATTCGTGTTGTTCACACCATGAGAATTGTTGATAGACTCGGCTGAATTTCCCTGCTCGATAGCATTTCTTGTGCATCCGAATTTATGCATCTGAAAATCACTCAACCATTGAAAAATATGAGAATTTTCTGCACTGTTCACTTATTCAAAGACGATCCAAAATGAGAAGACAAAAAAATCACAGTGCATGGGAAAAATTAGATCACCTCAGATTGCTGTTTCAACCGCGCATTTTCATCCACTAGTTCTGATTCCTGCATGTTTGAAGATGAGTACATAGCGGTTTATTATCACTAAGGCTCACCTATGAAAAGATATAGGTTTGCCTTTGTGGGACAAAATAATAAGGGATAAATTACAAAAACTACCCTGAGATTTAGCGAAATTACAAAAAGAAAAAAATAGATTTCTTTCAAAATTACAAATACATACAAGTTGCACCTCAAGAGAGGAGAATTTATTAGGTAAATACAAACCTCAATTGGGTACTTATAATTTTCAAAAAATTCACTGGAGTTTTTTGTAAGGATAATTTCAAAGTTTTAGTACCTAAACAATGTCCTCTAATCAATTTTACTATCCCATTTTTAGGCGGCCGCGTATCAATTTTGGTAACATGTGTTTTACTCTTTAATCACTTTTATCATATTCCGACGAACAAATATCAACTTCGGTTTTAATCACTCTCTGCTACATATGGAGTAAAACATGGGGCGCCAAAATTGATGAACATCTCATAAATTGTGGAGAAAATAATGAAAAAATAAACGTGGGGTATAAAAATTGATATGGACAGAAAGTGGGGTACTAAAAGCGAAAACATGGTATAATTTATGTACTAAAATTGAAATTATTCCTTTTTGTAGTTATATTAAATCTCGGGGTAGTTTTTGTAATTTTGTCAATTCATAGCCATGATGAAAAGTTAAGTTTGATAAGAACTTACCCTTGTTTTCAGCTTGTTGATCTCATTCAAAAGCTTATCACTCTGTAATTAACCCATGGAAAGATCATTTAGATTTGTTGCTATATAGTATATGCATCATATAATAACACAAGAACATACTTTAAGAAAGGGACAATCACAAAAAAAAAAACCTGGGCTAATTTACTAATTACAAAAAAAAAAAAAACAGATGATTTTGAAAATTATGGAAAACCCTTTGAAATTTATATTTTTTCCCTTCATAAGCAAAAACATTTCAAAAACCTCCCTGAATTTTAAAAAATACTTCAGTTAACCCATTAAATTTAAAACAAAATCAAACCTCAAACTTTTTTTTTTTATTTTTTCTTTGTAATTTTCAAAAATCTCAGATTTTTTTATATAATTAGCCCAAACCTCAGAGGTGTTTTTGTAATAATCACTTTAAGAAAAGTTGTGTAAGGAATTAACCTTGGTTTTTGCAACACGGCCCAATCCTATCTCAACCAGTTTCTCTAGCTTCATCAAATCATTCAAGCCAAGTCCTTGGAGCTCTTCTCCCATGAGTTGCCTATAAAAAAAATGAGTGTTGACTTTGGTTTTTCATTTTCGATTGCTATTAAACAATAAAATCACACATCTTGATGGATATAGTACTT
The DNA here is from genome assembly GCA_016081115.2 of Rehmannia glutinosa. NCBI lineage: Eukaryota > Viridiplantae > Streptophyta > Magnoliopsida > Lamiales > Orobanchaceae > Rehmannia > Rehmannia glutinosa. The sequence goes on along the minus strand of CM071929.1, from coordinate 42,197,247 downwards.
CAGCTCAAGAGTCAGGTCCGCAAGTTGCTTGATGATCGTGGCATGGTTACTACTTCCGGTCTAAAATTCAACAGAAAACAGAAAAGATTATGATAACGTTGATGAAATCGATCCATTGAAATTGTAAGTCATTAACAAAATTAAAGTTCAATCTTATTACAACTCAATAATGCATATGTGGGTAGAGAATCAATACCTGAATATGGAGGGGTTGTTTTCCGAATTTTTTAGAGGTCTCTGATTGCTGATTATGCCTTTGGATTAGTTGCATCATGCTGCATAAGCCACAAGGGAACCAATTATATATTGATTACATGTTCAGGCCAATAATTGTAATACAGATCCTCATTCTACCAAATGTATAGCATGTACATAAAAAATGACTGAAAATATTGTTGCATATACATTATGAATTAAAACAATATTTAAGATCTAAGCAAACTCAAAAGAATTTTTTACATTAGCATTTCTTAGAGTCAAAAGTCATGACTTGCAACTTATTTCCATGTTGACTTGAAGAAAGATTCAGTTTACTATTTGAATTTAGGCAAATGAATATAATTATTTTATACACAATATAATCTTACCTTTTTTTTTTTTTGAAGGAATATACAATCTTACTTGAGTATAAAAGGAAAATAACCCACAAAGTAATAATATCTGATCAAGGAAAAAAGTGATAAGAAAAAATCTATTAACATGTTAAATAAAATTCCTGAAATGGGTTTAGCATCCTTAGTTGTTAGTTCCATGGCATCATCTTTTTTATGGGCCCTCCTCAATTTGGGAACTGTGTATTTCCAAAGAGCATTTAATTATTTAAAACTCAAGTAGCACGTACTATGTTTGTAAAGTATAACACAATTTTATTTTATTTTTTTTGAGGAAAAAGTATAACACAATTAGTAAGACGTTACATTTGAGATTGACTAATAGACAACCTTTGAAAAGTAATAATATCTGATCAAGGAAAAAAGTGATAAGAAAAAATCTATTAACATGCACAATTATGCTACCAAAAACTAATACCTTTGAAAATGTTTTTGCATTCAGTTCCAAAATTAGTTCTTAATTTGAAACCACGTCTCCACATATTCTAATCATCTCAATAATGACTAACCACAAACATGTTATTGATTCCCTTTTAATTTTGTTTTATGACCAGTTGGCTGACATTTCATCAATTGTTACTCCATTTTCAAAGGATCCTCATGCATGTCTAGTCAATATCATCATAGTTCGATTATTTTTGCAATATCTGGCCAATTAAAATACAAGGTACCAAAAATTGGCGAAACATAGGATAAAATTGCCTTCCGGCCAAATTAAAGGACTAAAGTTTTTTAAAGTCAAGCAACTAGCTTTAAAATATGGTCTCGTTAAAACCTATCAAAGTAAAATCCAGTGGGAAAACCTTTGATAGGAAAAAGAGTAATGCATAAAAGAAACAACAAAAATAACTTAGAGGACTAAAGTTGAAATGAGGTCAAGTTAACACAACGGAAAATGCCATTTTTCCCTTTCAAATTGTTATGTTCTTTGATCACTTGACTTGCTCGCTAAAGTTGTTCTATAAAAGCCAACAACAAATACATAATATTGTATATGGTGCTAGATTGGCCTTGAGTTTCAGTGTATCATTAAGGCCTGATCCTCCATTTGTTGTGCTAAAAACAACTTAACCAGTGAAGTGAGGGATACTCTGGAAATTGGTAGGGGAAGTCATCTTCCTTAGGGGCTATAATCCCATCTTTTATATATAAGTTAATTATATGAAAATTTATGTGAATGATGAAATTACCATATTTAGTTGTGGTAATATCCATTTACCAGTGACATTTTTTCAAACTTTCAACAGTGTTTTTCTCGTTTATCATTAATACAAAGTCTAAGAACCTTTAAGGTTTTGTTATGGTTTGATTCTACAAATATAATTATTTTAGTCACGAAATGTTCATTGGTGTTCCCCAATTTTATTTTTAGTTGTTGACTAATTTATTCCTCTTTGTTTGCCTATCATTTGAGTTATCCAAATTTTGTATTTTGTAGGAAATTTCGGGCATAGATATATCATGGTATTATTATGTTCACAAGTTAATTTATCAAAACAATTTATCATGTACTTTGATTTTCATTTAGTTTTCGTATTTTCTGACCAATGAGAATTAGACACTTATCTCATTTACAACAAAGCATTTACAACATTAAAAACAACTTTCTCTTCACACGATAATCAACAACATAATCTGTTAGATTGGTCACTAGCAGCTGCAATTGCATCAAGGTTCTAATGCCATTATCCAACTTTAAGACTTGTTTTCAAAAAAAAAAAATGAAATAAAAAAATTATCCCCAAGTGTATGTTGCATTTTTCATTATATGGAATATTTTCACTTTAATTCAAGCATCATAAGCATGTTGATCATCTGTGTTATGATATCAACTTATCCATATTATCTAACTGAAGCGTTTAAATTTTTTGGCTTTGTGGTCATTTACCATATTTTGATCATATAAGCTACTATTTAATCATTACTTTAAAAGACAGACCAAGTTGAGGAAATTGCAATTTTAGTCCTATAACTATAGGGGTTGCAATAATAGCCTGCAAAAATCACGATTTGCAAAAAAGGCTCATAACTCTCAAAAACTCTCATTTTCAGTCCTTTAATTGCCAAAAGTTGGAAAATTTGTCAGAAAATCCATGTGTCCACATTTTCGGCCAAACTAGCAAGCTGATATGGAAATTAATTTCGTTTAGGTAGACATTCTAGCTTCATGTGAGTTGGCTTGTTGATTAGGAAAAAAACTTAGGAAAGAAAATGTCACATGTGAGTTGGCTTGTTGATTAGGAAAAAAACTTAGGAAAGAAAATGTCACTTGGAGGATGTCCTCATAAACATAATTGATTTTCACATCAGTGGTTTTGGCCAGAAATATCGACAAGTGGATTTTTTTGGAATTTTTTTCAACTTTCGGCAAACTTTAAGACTAAATTCGAGAGTTTTTTTTGATAGTCATAGGACTGTTTTTTGAAGAAGTGCCACATTCTTGACAAGTTTTGACACTCATTTTTCCCCAACTCAAAATATTGTAAAAGTTAATGTGGTTCTGAAAGAGCACTTTTCTTTCCTCATGAGCAAAATATAGAATCTATAACCATATTTCTAATGATGATTTTCACAAAATTGAGCTAAGGTTATGAGAAATAGAAGGGAACACCAAAAGTTTAAGTACAGCAAGAGAAAGAAAACAAAATATGGAGTAAGACTGTAAGAGTCTATATAAAACAAGATACATCACATTTATTTATAATCAAGGCTCCTAAATATCTCCTTACTCCATGTCTATTTCATGTACACAGTTTTACAAAGTACTAATTATCTTGCTTTGCGAATATGCAACTTAAATGCAAAACGTAAACTAAACTCAACAATTTTGAACTATATATAAAGTTATAGTATTTCCTAAAAATAATAATTATTTCACAACATTTTGACAATATTCCTGTGTTTTTCACTTACCAAGAAAATGAGGAGCCCCTCAATAAATTTGATGATACAAAATATCACTGGGCAGATAGTACGAATAGTACGAAGTTGCAGCTAAGAGGACAATGGCTTTTGGGGGTCTTCAAATAATGATGAAAAATTATACCATAAAATCACAGACAACAGTACGATTAGATATTGATTTGATTTGGTTAAGAGAGACTTTCCCCCCAATTAAAGCATAAATCAAGATTCCTTTTTTGGAAAACATAAATCGAGTTTTCATCAACACACAAATAAACATTTCTCCTTTTTTCTATATTCTCTATTTCCATCACTATGTGTGATTGTGTGGGTGAAAACCTCAAAAGCCCATCCATATATGGCCAAAAACAACACTGTTCTTCAATGTATTACACAAACAAGATAATATAGACATATATGTGATATCTTCAAACAATAGGCATATTTAGTCATTGAAAATCTTAAGGTAGAAAGAAAAAACAATAAGCCCTAAAATGTGTGTGTGTGTGAGAGAGAGAGAGAGAGAGAGACAGAGAGAGAGAGAACCTGGAAGTAGAATAGTCGAAGATCTTGCCGGTGGCGGAGAAAACAATAAGGGCAACCTCAGCATCACAGAGAGTGGAGAGTTCTTGAGCTTTCTTGAAAAGCCCTCTTCTCCTCTTTGAAAATGTCACTTGTCGAGCTGTCAAGTTGTCGATCTTCTTGATCTGAATCTTTTGCCTCACCATTTTGTCCTTAAAACCCACACTGCAAAACCCATCAAACAAGATTATTATATAATTCATATAATAATTATGGAATGGGGTTTCAAACATATGGCTTTTCGACACGATAAAGAGTAAAGCATATCTTCCGTACAACGCAGAATCTGAAAGCAGAAAAAACCCTCGTTCCCAAAAATCAAAGAAAAAGGAAATTGCTTTTTAAATATAAGAAAAAAAATACTGTTGGAAAAATAATGATTCTAGTGTTTTTGCATAAAAATAGAAACTTTAACAGGGTTGCATTTGCTAATTGAGGGAAGAAATCATGACATCACCTGCAGAAGAGAAAGATGAGAGCCAAAGCCACCAAACCCTAGTGAGAGAACGCAGAAAAAGCAACACAAATTAATCTGGCCGGATATCAATTTTGAGCAGCGCGTGAATGAATGAGCTAAAAGCAGCTTGCAATTTTGATTATAGCCTATAGGGGTGGGGTGGGGGTAAGAATGACTGGTATTTGGGAGTATATAAATAATATAATAATGTGGTTTATTTCTTGAAATTAGCTTTCTGGGACGTTGAGAACAGTGCTGTTACATTTCGTCCAATAAGGACACAAAAACATGGAACTGTGGGTGTTTTTAATTAGGAAATTCGAATTTGTTAAATACTTTCTAAATAATATGGGTTTATTTCATTGGTAAATGTGAATATAATCATTATTTCTATTGCTCTTGATTTTAACTTTAGTCAGTTACGCTATGTAATAATATAGGGAAAATAAGATTTTTAGTCCTATAAGTTGGACATGTTTTAGAATTAGTCTCTAAATTGTACATTCATTTTTTAGTTTTAACTTTCACATTTCTAGTTATTGGTCTTTAACTTAACAAGTTTATTTTTGGTCCTAAAACTTAACATATTTCAGAAATTTGGTCCTACAACTTAATATATTTTAGAAATTTAGTCCTATAACTTAGCAATAGTTAAATTTAACTATTTTATAGGACCAAATATAAAATAATTAAATTTCAATGTTTGGAAACTAATCAAATTATAAAAACAATTAAAATTAAATTAATTTGATTAATAAAAAGTTTAAATAAATAGAAATTTCTAAAATAATTAATGAATTCTAGGAAAATTAAAATAATTACATCAAATTAGTAACTTAAGAATAATTTGTCATATTTATGCAATTAACCTTTGGTGAGGATAATTATCTCCAAGAAATGTAAGCGTAGACTAGTGTACAAGATGCATTTAATTGAGAAGGTTTAAAAAATTAATGCTTAAATATTTTTTAAAAATTAATTAAATTAAAAATTAATTATTTATTTTTAAAGAAAATTAATTGTTAATTAAAATCATTCGATTTGAAAAATTAAATTAATTTAGAAATAACCTTTTAATAAATTAATTAAATTTAACTATTGTTAAGTTATATTACTAAATTCCCTAAAAAAAGGTTACATGACCAAATTTCTAAAATATGTTAAGTTATAGGACCAAATTTCTGAAATATGTTACGTTATAGGACCAAAAATAAAATTGTTAAGTTAAAGGACTGAATATCTAGAAATTTGAAAGTTAAAGGACTAAAAAATGAATGTGACAATTTAGAGGACTAATTCTAAAACATGTCCAACTTACAGGACTAAAAATCTTATTTTCCCAATAATATATTATTAGAAAAACACCCGTGTATTACACGGGATTTGTCCAAAAGATAAAATTTTAGTGTCTCAAATTTATTTGTGATAGTTAGAAGAGACCGAAAATACTAATTATAAAAAAATAAATTAAAAGCTACATACATATTATATAAATATTTTAAATATCTTTTTTTTTAAAAAACACATATATAAAATATACGATTTACCGATTAAATATTGGTTGGATTAAATATTAATTGGATTAAAATTGCCGGATATACATACATATAATTGACTTGATTAAATACTAATTTTGCCGCTTAATTTGCACGCGGTCAAAATTAATTCAATTTTTAGTTTGTCTTTTATGGTCTTTTAGGAAAGAATATCAACTTATAGTTAGAAAAAAAACTTGTTGGATATACATACATATTATATAAATATATTAAATAGTTATATATGAAAAATTAATTAATACGTTATACGAAAAGTCAATCGAGTCAATTGTTATATTATGGTAGTACACAAAATTTAATTAATACATCGATATTTGATTGGATTAAATTCTGATAAGAGTCAATAGAGTTATATACGGAAAATTAATTAATACATTATAAGGGAAATCAATTGAGTCAATAGTTATGTATGGAAATACATAAATTTAATTAATACATTGATGATAAATTGATAGTAAATCAATCTATAATTGGAAGAATAAGGTGGTGACATGGTTTGCCACGTGGCTAAATATGAAGGTGACACGTGGACTTGGAAGACTAAGGTGTTGCCATGTGTACCAAATTGCAGAGGTGATGACATGTGACAGCTTGTTTTTTCTTTTAGTATATAGGATTGATTAATTATAAGAAAATAAATTACATACTTTTTAGACTTTCTCCTATTGGTGGAAGTAGGTTTCTCCCCCATTTAGGAGTTGGTTTTTTCTCTCTATGGGAGTTTGTTTTGTTTTTTCATTTGTTATTTTGTTGTATTTCTTTTTAGATATTCATATATTAGTAGATATATAATATATGTTCTTCTGAGATCTCATTTAGAGTTTTTCATTAGTTTTTGGTAGATATACAGATCATAAAAGAGTAGTGTATATTGTCCAAACCTTATTTTGGAGTGGAAGCAGTCATATACAACCAAAAATTACAACTCTTTGATCTGATGATTTATGATAGGTTATATTTTTTTTGTCTCGAACAAATAACATGTGTATAATTGTGACATCACTTGTATATGAAATCATCATATACAATGAAATATGGATGTGATAGGAAATCTCAATCCCAAAATATGCCTAAAAAAATAAATCATTTCAAGTAATCCTAATCCTCTTATAATTAAGTGCTCACGTAAAAAAAGTTGATAAACTGCAAATATTTTAATAGGAAAAAGACAACAAAATATCCTCTAAACTATTGGTATGTTAACACTTTTTTACCTTTTTTTTTTTTCTTATTGCAAGTTGCCTCCTGAACTATACTACTTATTTCACGTGACCACCTGAGAATGGAATAGTATGGGCAAAATCGTCATCTTAGTTTAAAAAAATTAATAAAATGCATATACATTTATTATCTCTTTCAACTTTTTATCCACAAAAAAACATTTACTTGAATAAAGTATTGTCAATAAAATAATTTCTTCTTTGTTAACTTCTTGTCGAATTATATATTATTACTTTAATTTACTTTAATATTTTTAAAATAATATAAAAAAGTAATTTCATAATAATTTAAATTTAAATTAATGTATTGATTTATAAAATAATATATAGTTTAAAATTATAATTGATAAAATAATATTATAATTTATTCTTTATAATTCATACCTTAATTTAAAATTAAATTGTTGTGAAATTGGTTTTTATATTATTTTAAAAAATTATAGTTTAAAATTATAATTTATAAAATAATATTATAATTTATTCCTTATAATTCAATACATTATTTTAAAATTAAATTATTATGAAATTACTTTTTTATATTATTTAAAAATAATAAAGTAAATTACAGTAATAATATATCATTCGACAAAAAGTTAACAAAGAAGAAATTATAAATTAGTCTTATTGATAATATACTTTATTCAAGTAAATACTATTTTTTGTGGATAAAAAATTGAAAGATATAATAAATATATATTCATTTTATTTTAATTATTTAAATTAAAGTGACGATTTTGCCTTTACTATGGTCATGAAAAAAATAATATAGTTCAGGAGGCAATTGGCAACAAAAAATAGGTTTAGGTAAAAAGGTGTTAACATACCTATAATTTGGAGGATATATTGTTTTTCCCCCTATTTTAATTACAGAAACTTCTTATTTTGAACTCAAGAAAAACATGTAAAAAATTCATTGGTTGACGGAAAAAAAATGGATTTTCCATCTTCAGTAAATAGAGAATAACTCTCAAGGACAAAAGAGGAAACTTAACGTGATAAGCGAAAAGTCAAAAAAATTAGGCAGACTTGGAATATATTTATTTTTCAACAAAGTCAAGAATTATTTATTGCCAACAGAATTAATAGTACTATTCTCCCTGGAAATACATGCTTGTATTGTGAATCATGTGAATTGTGATGTGATTGAGGTGTTTCCCTTACACCAACCACCCCCACCCCCCACCAAAAAGAAAATAATAAAAACTTATATGGAGGGCGTGACCACTGAGGAGTAGAGGAAATTATTTATGGCTAGAATGTACGTCGTACCCAGGATGTTCCCCACTGTCATAAATTCTCTCGATTTGGCAATCTTTTTGGTTGTACGGTCAACCCTCATCATCAACACTTTCTGTCTTTTTATTGGTTGTTCAAATTTTTGGGAGAATTTCTTCTTTTAGATTTTTGAATTTTATGTCAAGTAAAAACATTAAACCCCCAAACTATGCGGTTTTTTTTACACTTTATCATATAAACTACTTTTCTTTACATTTTATCATATAAACAATACAAAGTTTTCAGACTTCGCTCTATAAAGCGATCATCGTCGGTGAAATATTCTCCGAATATTTCGACGTGCCCTCCACGTGAGGGCAAAACTGCCTTTGCCTAAAATTCAAATATAAATATTCTACACTTTACCATCCGAACTTTGTTAAGAATTTAACTTTTGCCATTTGAACATTCGCAATTTTTCACTTTACCATATCAATTTATGAAAATTAAAAATATATGTGTATATACATTATATTTATCTTTTATTTTTAATTTTTATTCGTAAAAGAAAAATCTATCAATGGTATTATTTTAGGGTTTAGGTTTGTAATTAAGGTAGGTACAAATATCACTGATATCGATTTGTTTGTGGTGGTTATAAATCTTTGAATTGTTATAAGGTTTAAACAATTTTTATATTGATTTCATCCCAATTTTCTAATGTGATGTTGCTTTAGATATGTATTTTTAATTCTTAGTTCAATTCATAATTGCATACTCAAAACTTGATTATAGTGTTAAAGAATTATTTTTGTTTTTCATAAATTCAAATAATTTCACGCTTGGCTAAATTTTCTTGTGAGATACCATCGATCGATTACCACACTACATCATTGCTTCTCGTCTTTCTTACAAGTAGAGGTTAAATCCAATAGGTATTTGGTGAATGAACAAAAATCATAATTGAACGTAAAATTTCAGACACATTGTGTCTTGAATATTGTACCAAAATAATCAGTTGGACTCAAACTTTTATCATACTTTTTTCGGTATTTCGTTTGGTACTTAAGCAAATCAAATTTTGCAAAAACAAACGAACAAAAATAAATATTTTATTCATAATTATAATATCTATTTAGTACTTTTTTTTAATTTTAGTATGCAAAAATAAATTATTATACAAAAATAAGTAATATATATGAGAATATATATAATATAAAAGTAATTTGGTATATGCTAAATTTTCTATTTTGATTAGCTTTCACAATATGGTTTAAACTTATTTTTGTGATTTTTATGTATTAAATAAGATAAGTAAATGTATATACACATACTTATTTTAATTTTCTTTAATTGATACGGCAAAGTGAAAATTGCGCAAAGTTCAGATGGCAAAGTGAAATTCCTAACAAAGTTCGGATGGTAAAGTATAACTACTTCACGTTAAATTTTAGGCAAAGACGATTTTGCCCTCACGTGGAGGGCGTCTTGCGGAATATTCGGAGAATATTCCACCGACGATGACCGCTATAGGGTAAAGTGCAAAACTCAGTATAGTTTGTATGGTAAAGTGTAAAAGAAATTAGTTTATATGGTAAAGTGCAAAAAATTGCATAGTTTGGGAGGTTCAGTGTTTTTTCCTCTTTTATGTTATACTCTTTAAAGTGGGTGTCGCGATCACTAGAGATGGCATAATGCCCCAATCCCGATCAGAGAAACCCAGCCTTACCTCGAACCCGGAAAATCTCCATCTCGATTATATCTATGGGGCGAGGATGAGTTTAGATCACCCTGTCCCGCCCTCACTTTATATATATAGGCCCCATTTCGTTGGGGTTTATGTGTAGTATAAGGGCACATTTTATTCTATATCCATCTCATTAATAAGTTTGGTTCAAAACCTCATGGCCCATGAAATGCTCATGGCCCGGCACACGATCAACGATCCGCAAGATAGACATCCCACCCCTCCCCGGGATCCACTATCCAACTCATATTTGTAACTCATATTAAATGCGAAAAGACTAAATTCACCCTCCACTATAAATATATTTTTGCAAGCCTTAACCCATCTTCTTCCATTTCCTATTACACGGGATAATAGAGAGACTTAGCAGAATAATATACGTAAAAATGTGATATTTGAAATGTGAAACAAAATAAGAGAGAGCTTAACTATGTCACTTATTATTAAGTCTTGGTGGTCAACAATGGTGTCAACAAAAGAGTAGATAAAAATTGTGTCCGTTAGGAGCGATGACGATTCTAGCCCGGTTCACTTGAGCGTTGAAAGAATGCACAAGTACATCGGAAAAAATGGAGGGTTGGACTCTATCGCTTTCTCTTTCTTTGATTTTGGAGAGTTAGTTCATCCGACAAGCCCCAAAATCCACATAGATCCCCAAATCGTTTATGGGGTTGAAATTGGGAGTGTAAATAATTTGATGGGCAAAAAAGTAATAACAAAGGTAATGGGCTTCTAATGCCACATCTCAACCAAACAACTTATTGGGAAACCCATTGATATCACCCTATGAATTTGACAACGGACAACACAATGCGATGTATTGGATCACCGGATTAGTGTCACTTATCCAAAGGTAATGTATCAACCCTATTAACTAGGGGTGTCAAATCGCGTGTTATCGTGTCGTGTTTCATGTCGACACGATAACGATTACGACATGATAAGGGCAAACACGAACACGACACGATAAAGATGCGCTCCCGACACGATTACCTAACACGAAAATTTTCGTGTTGACATGACACGACACGATAGTGACACGATAAGTCAAAAAAAAAAAATGATTTACACGTTAATACACGATAGCAAATTACACGATTTTACACGAAAAATACACGACATAAATATACAAAATATCAGGTTATCGTGTCATTATCGTCACTAATGCGTAAATGTGTCATTATCGTGTCCTTATCGTCTTTCGTGTCGTGTTATTATCGTGTCGCTAGCGTCAATGTGTCATTATCGAAGTCCTTATCGTGTTCGTCGTCGTGTCATTATCGTAGCATCGCTAACGTGTTCGTGTCACTATATCGTGTAAACACGATAAAACACTTAACACGACACGAAATTTTCGTGTCCTTATCGTGTCGACACGATAAGGACACAAACACGATAAAAGCGCTAAACACTACCCCGCTTATTTTCGTGTCGTTTTCGCTGGTCGTGCTATCGTGTCGTGTCGTAAATTGCCACCCCTACTATTAACCTCAACCCAACCAAACGGACCCATAGTATGTTTTATATTGTATAGATACAAATATTATTTTTTAATAAAAGTTATCCATCTAGTATTTATATTTTTAGTACATTTGATAATAAATTCTAAAAGTTTTAATAAATATGACATATAAACTTAACAAAATATGCATATGTCTTTATTAAAATATAAAAAGCATTATTTAAATTATACAATACACAAATAAGAATTTCCGTTCTCAATTAACTCTGCCTCGATCATGCATCGATCCTTCGAGGGGCGGGGATGGAAATGCCGAAACCAGCTTTGCCCCACCCCCACTCCTAAACTTCACCCCAAGTTTGATCATTTGTTGTATCATTTTGTTAAAAATAGGAATTTGTTTTTGCTACTCGCAAGTTTAACATTTTGGAACAGTCAATTTTTCGATGATGAGAAAGTCCCGAAGGTATGGATGACAATAGGGTAGGTCGACCAGGACCCAGACCCGTCCCGTGTCTAGAACATGTCGGGGTGGATCGACCCGTCACGGGGTGCGGGATTGGTCGACTCGTTTTGCCCGTTTTAAATTAAATTAAATAAATAGAATGAAAAAAATTATATATTTATAAAATATTATTTACAAAATGTATTATTATCAATTTACAAATATTAGATATAATATAAGAATACATAAAAGTAATATTATAATATCACAAAAACTCATGTCAGACCGTCTAACGGGTCTGACCTGTTAGACGGATCTGACCCGCGGATCCGGTGGCATTTTTGTAATATTAGCAGTGGTGTTTTAGTAGTTTTCAGGGAGTATCAGTATTAGCGGTCTTTCCAAATGTATTAGTCGTCCTTCTAAAAAGTATTAGCAGTTCTTCTAAAATGTAATATTAGTAGTTCCCTGAAGAGTTTTTTAGTATTTCTCCTAAATATACTCTTGAAATGTATTAGCAATCCCTCAAAAAAGTATTAGTAGTTCCTCGAAAAAATATTAGTAGTTCTTAGAAATAAATTAATTTTTTCTCCCGAAATGTATTAACAGTCATTCTGAAAAGTATTAATCGTACTTCTAAAAAGAATTAGCGATTTTTCCAAATATATTAGTAGTTTCTGAATATAATTAAAATTTTCTCCGAAATGTATTAACAAATTCTTCCGAAAAGTATTAGTCGTCTTTCTAAAAAGTATTAGCGATTCTTCGAAATGTATTAGTAGTTCCTCAAGAGTTTTTTAGTATTTTCCTTGAATATACTCCCAAAATGTATTAACAGCACTCAAAAAGTATTAGTAGATCCTCGAAAAAAATATTAGTAGCTCTAGGAAAAGTATTAGTAGTTCTTGAATATAATTAAACTTTTCTCCGAAATGTATTAATAGTCCTTCCGAAAAGTATTAGTCGTCATTCTAAAAAGTATTAACAGCTTCTTCCGAAATGTATTAGTAGTTTTCTGAATATAAATTTTTCTCCGAAATGTATTAATAGTTTTCGAAAAGTATTAGTAGTTATTCTGAAATGTATGGGTATTTTACATACAAAAAATAATCTCTTCTTTATATCATCAGAAAGAAAAATCATGTCTGTGAGATTTGTGGGAGGAACACGGCGACCACAGCGACATGGAGGTGTTCGACGACATTCTTGTCGGAGAGCATCAAGTATAATTGTAACTTGTAAGGTAAGTTAACACTTTACCATCCTTTCATCCTTCACCATCCCAGGTTTGAAGTTCCGCATTTCCAATTTGATATTTGTCCTATAGAAGTAATAAGCAATATCACGTAAACCAATCCTGTTTATTTCTTTGGCGGTCTTATTTTAGCTCATGTCTTGCTGAAACAAAAGTTACAAAAGTCAGAGATATTGCTTTTAGAGAGAGAGAAAATTTCTTAATGATTGTTGGGAGAAGAAAGAATATGAAGTCGGTGGGTTCTTTTCTTTTTGTGGATCCGGATCGGGTTTGATGAGTAGGATATTTAGACTGTCTAACGGATCTAGATCCGTTAGACGGTCTGACGACAAGAGACTAGCTCTTATAATATATATTATAGATGCAAAATATATATTAAGATATATTTTAAAAATAAAAATTCTAGGCGGGACGGGACGGTACTCGTGGGGGCGAAGTGATACCCAAACCCGCCTCGCCCGGGTGAGCGACCAAATGGAGCGGTACCCGCAGACCGGGTCAAAATTACCATCCCTACCCGAAGGTGAACCCCCACTTGTACTAGGGTCCCCGTGGCGGGCGAGTTGTAAATCGAGGATATGTGACGAGATGACTATGAATGGAGAGGACCACAGCCACGAACCCAACAACCTTGCAATATTTCAAAGAAAGAACTATCACATGTTACCACACGGATTCGAACCCATGACGTCGGAGTATTTCTACCCCAATTATCTTACCATTTACCACAAATGCCTGCGTGCCTGGGGCACTGTCAATTCTAAAATAGGTAAAAATCATTTTATTCCCACAAATTATATTTATTACAATATTCTTATCTTTTTATCATTTTCAGATTAAATCAGTATAGCTTCATCAATCAGTGTTGCGTGATTTTTTTTCCAATTTTTCAACTGAAAAGTAAAATAAATAATATTAAAAAAGAAAATACATCGGCATATTTTTTCATTATAGTCAATGGTAACAACTAACAACATTATAAAGTGATAATCTTGGTATAAAAATAGGTTGTACTTTTTCTCAATGGTACTACTATGATTGATATTATTTACAATAAATGTATTATCATTTTGTCTTGTCGCTACCATTTAAAATTAAATAAGAGATAATTACATTTTGTCCCCCAAATTATAGGTGTTTTTGGGGTTTACCACCTAAACTTTTCCGAGTCGTACTTTACCCCCGAACTCCGTGATATTTGCACAATGTCATATCTTGGCCACTAGCGGCGGAATATTCCCGAATATTCCAAGACGCGTCTTTTTGCGACGTGAGGGCAAAATCGTCATTTGCTCAAATTTTAAAAAAGTTGTTACATTTTACAACCTCAACTTTATTGGACTTGCACTTTAACCCCTAAACTTTGCGTTATTTCACTTTGCTATATATATATTTTTTAAAAATAAGTAGTTACTTTGGTTAAGTATATTATCAATAAAATTATACTATAAATTCTTCATTTTAAACTTTTTGTAAAACCTTAGTTTATTTTCCTTTTACTGTGTTAGTTTTTGCATTATAATTAAAAATATAAACTATCTTTTTCAATTTCTAGGTAAATAAAATTATAAATTTTCAGCAAAGTCAATTTGAACATAATACGATGCATTTAACTTTTTTTGTAAGTAAAATTACTAGAAGATACAAGTATAACAATTTTAATGAATTTAATTATTTTTACATTTAAGTAGTGTATAAGATTTGTATTAAAGTAAATTAATTTTCATAATTTTTAATTATAAAATTAAAAAATTAAATATCATGTGTTGTATAATGATGTGTGGGCCTTGGCCCGTCTGGCTCGAAGAAGTAAAATAAGACCAACCTCATTTCTCTTTATTTTTCCGAGTCCAAAGTCTTTCTGCCCATCCAAGGCCCACCTCTTTAGCTATGCTACTCCAATTTCTAATTATTGTAGGAGAAATAATGTTGTACTTAAATGTAAGTACATTATTGGCACTAATGTTGTAGGAGAAATATTGTATAATGATGTGTGTGCCAATAATGTTGTACATTATTGGCACTTTTTCTTTTTTATTTCATAACCACTCTCTTATGTTAATAACTTGATTTGTTAAATTTATTTGAATAAACTAGTTATAAATTATAATAATTTATCACCCAAATTAGGAAATTAAAAAATATAAGAAGAATAATTGACGATGTGTATCTATCATCACTCTTATTTTAAAATAATTTGACCACACAATGTTGTATAGTACATATTACTACACACACATATTTGGATAAAAATATATCAAAGTTGAAGCGGATGAGATTCTCTATTTCAAAATGGTGTTTCATCTTCTATTCAACCGAACGAACGAATATTTGACACGTGTATAAAAAACTCAAAACCCACAATTTAAACTTGATTTATTATGCTTCAAAATTAATATATAATTTTTATATGCATGACAATCATGAAATTGGATGAGATCTCATATTTCACTCACTATTCCATACACAAGGTGAATGACACATTTACAATTATGACATCACGTGATATCATCCGATATAGTGGAATAAAAAAAGTAGAACACAAAATTTTAATCCCAGTAAAATAAGATCTCATCCTAAATCCCACTCAGGTCACACCTAACTCCGCCTAGACGGAGCCTAGCGTACACATATACTTACACCTCTACCATTCTTGCAGTCTTCTCGCTCTTGTCACACCCATGGCTTCAATTTCCTTTCTTGCCCTCATCTTCCCGTTTACACGTGGTGCATTTCCCCAAAACGCAAACCCTTTTTCGTCCACTCACAGTAACCTCACTCTACTCCCTAGTCTTCTTCTTCCTTTTGCTCCAGTAAAAGACATTTCTCTTTCTTTGTTTCGAGAACTAAGGAAAGAAAATGGAACACCCATTTTTCACGACGGCCGCCACTCGTGCGGAGGCTTTGCGGTGGTTGACCATCGCAGAGAAGCTACTCTCGGCGCGTGACTTGCTGGGGAGCAAGTCTTTCGCCACGCGCGCACGTGACTCCGACCCGACGCTCGTCCCCGCTAACGAAATCCTCGCCGTGGTGGACACGCTCCTCTCCGGCGACAGACGGATCGGGAACAACCAGCCGGACTTCTACGCGATCCTCCGCCTTACGCCGCAGCAGGGCGGCGACTCCGAGCTCATCGCCGACCATTACCGCAGCCTCGTGCTCCTCCTAAACCCGCAGAAAAACAAATTCCCCTTCGCTGAACAGGCTTTCCGCCTCGTCATCGACGCCTGGTCTGTTCTCTCCAACCCTTCGAGGAAATCCTTGTACGATAAGGAGCTTGCTTTTTATTTGCAGCCGCAGCAGTATCAACCCGACCCGTTTAATGTACCCATGCCCGCATTGCAGCAGAACTTCGTTTTCTTTGGGGTGGTGCTGTGCATGGTGGTCAAAGTAGCAGCACTGGGGCAACCCACTATGCTCAACTTCAACAGGTACATGCGCAACCACAGGTAGAACCCATGGTTGGTGACCCGACCCGCGAACCTCCAAATTTTACGAGTTTCCATTCGGGTCCTAGTTTTGTATTCGGGTCTGGTTCTGTGTCTAGGTCAAGTCATGAACCGGTCAATAATCAGGGACAAGAAAATTACTCTACTTTTGCTGGTTTTGTGCCTTCTGCTTCTGGGGCAACCCAGGAGCAATTGAATAATAAAGAAAAACAATCACAACAAGATTACTCAAATGTTAGTGATAATCATAAACCTATTCCTAATGTGAATGTGAATGAAAACGTAGGAGAGACGATAGAAGATGTGAATGAGAACGTCGGAGAGACGATAGAAGATGTGGATGGAATTGAGGAGGAGGAGGTGGAGGAGGAGGCAGAGGAGGAGAAAATTGATTCTCCGGTGAATGACGATGAATCAACTTTCTGGACAGCTTGTCCTTATTGCTATTATATGTATGAGTATCCTAGGGTTTATGTTGATTGTACTCTGCGGTGCCAGAATTGTACAAGGGCATTTCAGGCCGTGGTGATTCCTTCGCCACCGCCTACTGTGGATGGGCAAGAGGTGTACTTTTGCTGCTGGGGTTTTATGCCATTAGGTTTTTCGATTGAGAATTGGGAGAAAAATAGGAATGCTGCTTCATCTTGGTCACCATTCTCGCCTATGTTCACTTGCCCGCGAACGGGTAGTAGCGCGAATAAAAGGGTTATAGGACGGAAGAGCTCAGGTCCTAGGGTTTACATCGATGACGATGAGGATTTCTTGGATATTTCCAGTTCGAGCGAGTCTGATGTGGATTGGCAGGACGATAGGGATATAAAAAGGAGTAATAAAGTGAAAAATGTCAAAGGAAAGGAGACTACTCGGACGCCCAATAGAAATGCGAAGAAAGCGGTTGTCAATCAAAGTACGAATGTGGACGTGCAAGATGCCGTTGTTTCTCCACTTGGAGTGGAGATGCCTAATAAGATAGTGGGCCCGGCCAATGCTAGGAAACAACCGGGACGGGTTGCGAAGAATTTTGGGAAGTTAGATTTGAATGTGGAGTTGAGCAATGAAGCTGAGGAGCCTGCACAGAGTATGAACCACAGGGTGGATGATAACATTGAAGGGATTGGTTTCTTTGAGGGTCTTGACGAATATTTTAGCAGCCTTCCGATTCTTAGTGTTGTGGGTGACGACAAGGTTGTCAAGGCGGCTTAATGGAGTAAGAATCTTTTTTGTTGTAGCTGTGGCGGCCGTGTGGCCGTAAGGCTGCTTAATGTATTAAATTCTCTCTTAATTTTGGCTTGTAGTAATGTAGATCAACTTGCATATGGTACATCTGGTTTTTTTTTGGGTTTAACTCTGTATATTTTGCAGCTTGTGTCCTTGTGATTTGTATTTTATAGTTGGTCCCATGTGTGTTTGGGGTACTTGCTGTTCGAGGAAGCAGGACCGTTGAATTTATTCCTGTTGGACCTTTTATCTGTAAATGCATGCAATCCTCCACACGAGCATGATCACACTTTATTCCCCAGGGCTTATTTTTATTGGTTATTTTGGTTTTTAGTCGTCGTGCTACTAAGTTCTATATATGATAGTTTTTGTTTAGAATATTCTGGTCGTAGCTTCAGCACTCATGAATAAAGATGTCGATACATTCTAGTTCTTTGTTGCTTAGTTAATGTTGGCTTTTATTTTAACCTATCATGAATTTTAAAGATGTTGATACATTCTAGTTCTTTGTTCATGTGTATGCCCTTCATATATATTCCATATCCATTGCTTCAGTTATTAAGTTAAATCAATAAATTAACAAGTTGACAGAATAATGGAAAAGTATTCCGATATTTCTGCGATTATCTTGTAGTTACTACAAGTGATATCACAATTATATTTTAAGTTGTGATGATTTTAAATTGAGTTGAGTCTTTGTTTCTTTTGAGTCTTGATTTCATATCTGAGATTATCTTTGTATATATTAAGTTTTGGGTATAATGAGAGAGGTAAGGAGCACCAACAAGGACACTCACAAAACCTATTTGTATAATTATGTGGTTTTATAAGCAGATATCTTTCAGATTAGGAACTATGCTTTCCATTAAACCAGTGGTACTATCAACTATGTTGTGTAATATAGCATGACGTAGATGCGCTCTTTAAATGCAGTATTAAGTACTTATCTACGAAACATGCATGTTCTGCCTTCTCTGGTGACATAATTGTTTTAGTTTCCGTTTATTTTGGAATGCCTCAGTCAAATGTGGAAGAATGTTTGAGTTTGCTTCTTTCCAGATTTAGAGTGTCGATTGGTTATTTATATCGTTGTTAAATTTGAAGTTAAATGATAGGATAGAAAGAGAAAAAGTGAAACTCTTTCTATCTTGATCACCTCTGATTTGTTGTGTTTTCTGCTACTTAAGGTTTTCAATATGTGGAGATGCTATCATTCTTAATGTGCACGCACAAATATGTTCTCAGTCGGCGTCTTTCTTGTGAAATAGTGTAAGCCTATCGATGAACGATAAATTATATTCTGATAAGAAATAATTCATCCATGGTGTTTTTCCTGTTATTTGAAAGACTATATCTTGTTGATGCCTAGACAGATCATCTGAAGCTTGCTGAAACGTTTTTGAGTGCCTGCATTTATCAAAATTTTGAACTAGTAAAACTGCAAACATATATGTGGTGACTTTCATTACTATGTTAGTAGGATTTCCTATTTCACTTTCCATTTCTACTCCTATTCCATATTTCCATTACATAAGATGAATGACACATATATAAGATGATGTCACAATTGTATATGTATCATTCATCCAATGTATGGAATAAAGAGTGGAATACGAAAAGTGGAACAAGAGACCTCTTTTACTGGTTGTAACACAAATTTCTTATCTGCGAATATTATAAACAAGAAAAAGTAATACAAATAAAATTTATTGAATCAAATGAAATAAAAGGAATACAATTCCTAATAATTCTCTGATTCTTCTCTTCAAAAAGCAATATTTGAAACTTCGAAGGTAGATGCGTCACTTGATGTACTTTGAGCTTGATTTTGGTTTTCAATAACGTTAATTCAGGGGCTTGACAGCTTATTTCCGAATTAAGCGTGATATATTTGACGATCTTTGGCTTTTAAACTAGAGACCTTCTTGGTGTATTTGATTCTTCGATCTTCCTTCAAGATGAATTTGACTTCAATAACGTTAACTCGAGGGCTTGAAAGCTTAATCTCGAATCAAATGTTAAATTTGAGCGGACTCCGCGATGAACGCCTTGAATTGCGCCTTGAACACCGTGGATCTCCTTGAGTTTGTTCTTTTTGACTAGAGAGAATTTCCTTTACCGCATTCTTGCTTGGATTTCTTCTCTTTGAATTGCGTGTCAATGAAGTATGAAGAGGGCCTCTATTTATAGGTGTAGGATGAGAATTCTTGCCATAATTGCCGGATGAAACGAGGCAATTTGATTGGCCGATCATGATTTGTCTTACATATATTGCCATAATCAAAAGATTGTTATTTGATTTGATTTGACTTGATTTATTTACCAAAAAAATTGATAAATCACTTCCTTATTTGCATGATCTTGTCTTGATGGCCAAGAATGAAGATTTTGACACTAGCAATATTTGACAGTAAATTTAGGTGTCTACAAATGCCCCCTCGCGATTTATTCACAGACAGCATGTCATGGAGTGAATGAATTGCGAAATCATTTCACTTCGGATCATTTTGAAGCACATAGATAGTTTATACTCATATCAAGGAGCTCTTGAATTTATAGATAGTTTATACTCATATCAAGGAGCTCTTGAATTTGTAGATAGTTTATACTCATATCAAGGAGTTCTTGAATTTGAATTTGGATTTGCAAACAGTTTATACTCGTGTCAAGGAGTTTTCATTTAGACTTGACATATATTGATAGTTTATACTCGTATCAAGGAGTCTTGATTTAGATTTGACATATATTGATAGTTTATACTCGTATCAAGGAGTGAGCTTTTGAATTTGAGATATATTGATAGTTTATACTCGTATCAAGGAGTAATCATTTGAATTTGAGACATGTTGATAGTTTATACTCGTATCAAGGAGTGTTCATTCGGATTTGAGACATATTGATAGTTTATACTCGTATCAAGGAGTATTCACTTGAACTTGGGATATAGACCTTTTATACTCATGTCAAGGAGTGTGATTGATAGTTTAGGCTCTTATCAAGGAGCATTTGAGAAGAATTTATTTAGCATCTTTAGATAGTTTATGCTCGTATCTAGGAGCATTGAGAGGCTGAAGATGGCTCAACTTCATCATCATTATCATCATCGATATTACTTGAGTATTCTTTTTCATCGGCATTCATGCTTATCTCGATGGCATATGCACGTGTGGCTAATTCTTCAAAAGTTTCCGGCTTGATCCCTTGAAGTATGTAGCACAAACCCCAATTCATTCCTTGGATACATACCTCAATTGCAAAAGCTTCTGACAGATGATCTTTGCAGATGAGGCTTAAGTTTCTCCAACGATTAATGTAGTCGATGACAGACTCTTCATTCAACTGACGTGAATTTGTGAGTTCAATCATGCTAACGGTTCGCCGTGTGCTATAGAAACGGTTGAGAAATCCACGCGTTGTCTGGAACTGCCTTCACTGTTGAATTGTTGGAATTTTGGAGGTTGATAGCCAATCGGCATTTTCAAATTATCAATTCTCGAAGTGTATGGCTTGACATAAGCTGAAGTTGACTTGGAGCTTTCATCGAACTCTTCTTTGATAGTTCCTTTAATGAATTCTTTCACTTGGTCAATTGGAATCATCTCGCCAGACGAGACTTGCAGCTCTTCAGTTTGAGATTTCTCATTTCACATGGTTGTTGCTTTGTGGACGTTTCAACATCATCTTGAGCTTCGACTTGTTTGCCCATCATGCGACTTGAATCAACTTGATCTACTTTGTCCATCAACTTCATGATTTGGGAGTCTCGATCTTGAACATGCTTTGTGAGTCCCTCTATAGCCCTTGTCAAGCTTGCAATTTGCTCCTCCAGAGTTGTAGCATTTATCACCATGACGGACGCCACATTTGAAGTGAATGAGTAACTTAACACCGAGCGAGGAGTTGATGAAGCAGATGTATCATTCAGATCTCCAACATCTTTGTTTGCATTACCCTGAAGTGATTCATCCTCAGCAATTCCGATCAATGGAGTGATCTCCGAAAGTGTTTGCAATTTCTTGGATATGATGCCAAGACTTCCACTTGTGGCATTTGAGGAGTTTGATGTAGCAGCTTTGACTATTGTCACCTTGCGATTGGCCATGATACTTCGAGGACTTTAATGAAGAGAAGAGATGAGAGGTAGAATGGTCCCACCGGGCGTGCCAAAATTTGTAACACAAATTTCTTGTCTGCGAATATTATAAACAAGAAAAAGTAATACAAATAAAATTTATTGAATCAAATGAAATAAAAGGAAAACAATTCCTAATAATTCTCTGATTCTTCTCTTCAAAAAGCAATATTTGAAACTTCGAAGGTAGATGCATCACTTGATGTACTTTGAGCTTGATTTTGGTTTTCAATAACGTTAATTCAGGGGCTTGACAGCTTAATCCCGAATTAAGCGTGATATATTTGACGATCTTTGGCTTTTAAACTAGAGACCTTCTTGGTAGATTTGATTCTTCGATCTTCCTCCAAGATGGATTTGACTTCAATAACGTTAACTCGAGAGCTTGAAAGCTTAATCTCGAATCAAACGCTAAATTTGAGCGGACTCCGCGATGAACGCCTTGAATTGCGCCTTGAACACCGTGGATCTCTTTGAGTTTGTTCTTTTTGACTTGAGAGAATTTCCTCCGCCGCCTTCTTGCTTGCTTGGATTTCTTCTCTTTGAATTGTGTGTCAATGAAGTATGAAGAGGGCCTCTATTTATAGGTGTAGGATGAGAATTCTTGCCATAATTGCCGGATGAAACGAGCCAATTTGATTGGCCGATCATGATTTGTCTTGCATATCTTGCCATAATCAAAAGATTGTTATTTGATTTGATTTGACTTGATTTATTTACCAAAAAAATTGATAAATCACTTCCTTATTTGCATGATCTTGTCTTGATGGCCAAGAATGAAGATTTTGACACTAGCAATATTTGGCAGTAAATTTAGGTGTCTATACTGGTATGTGGCATTAGCAAAATCTATGGTCATTTTCTAAAATTTGCAGTTTATTTTGCCATGTGTTCTTTCTAATGTTTTACTGCAATGGAAACTTTTGGCAAGTTTACTGACATGCAGTATGAAAAAGTGAAACCATGAAAAAAGTGAAACCATGAAAAAGCCTGGTAAAATTTTCTTATTCATTTTACGTTTCAGCTTATGGCCTGATACGTTTAGGGCCTAAATCATCCAACCAAATGTATGGATGCTAATGGCCCCTTCATTGGCTCAGTTTTGGTCCAACTAAATGTACAAATTAAATTAATATTGAAAAGTAACTTATAAAATATTATACATTAGGATACTTCTACTAAAATAAATTGACAGATCGTAAATAGTGTGTAAAATTTAAGAATATATTAGACTGCCACCTGAATTATCTCCAATAGAAAATTTAAACGGGCCTGGCCCAATTCTTACAAGAAAAATGAATCAGTTGCCCAAACCGAACCAAAATCCATGATGGGCTTCTGAGTCCAACAACGAAACTGGCCTTTCCTTGATGCCAAGAGTCGTTTTTGACCAACAGACTGAGAGTCAGAGTGCCACCATTTTATATTCTGCGTGTTTCACTTTTCTTTGTAATTAACTTTTTTTCCTTTTTGAGAATAATAATAACCTTTATTTTTTGGTCGTAATTAATCAATCTGTTCTTACAAACTACTCGATTTTCTCTATGTAGCATTAAAGGAAACATTGTTTTCTCCGTCTTTCTTGGAGAACAGTTGTCCTCCGATCCATCAGCCAACTAACAAATATAAATTAATGGAATTAGGATCCCATTAACTGCGGCTAGCAGACTTAAATACACTCCTATCTAAGGCATTTCTTTCTATTTCTTGATTGATCATCATTTCCTAAAAATAGCAAAAAGTCCTTCAACTTGAGCTACTAGAAAGATCTCTTACAATGGCGCACGCGGTGTTTCAATCCTCTTCTCTGTCTTGTTCCTCTTCCTTGGACCTCCGCGAGACTTCAGCTAAAGCCTCCCATGTAAATTTTGCTGCTCTTCTTCTGTAAATTGTTATGCGCTCATTTTCTAGGAACTGATTTGCCTTTTTTTTGTTTTGTTTTGGTTTTGGGGAAGATCTTTGGTTCCCAGTTGAGATCTCGGGAAATTGAGCGGACCCAGTTGAGATTAATGGATTCGTTTAAGTAAGTGCAACAAAGTTCTTATTTTTCTCGTATAATTTTAGGAAAAAATGTTATGCCTTTTGCTTGTGACTTGTTTCTGAAAATAGTTTTTAGTTGCCTGTGTTCTCAGCAATTTGTTAATTAATTGTCGTTGATCGAAAAATTTGGATGTTTTTGTGCTTTTTTGCTGCGGCATCTTTTTTGTTTCATGCGACTGCTTGTTGAATTGATAATGTTTGACGAAATGTCTGAATTTATAGGCTTTTGAGCTAGTAAGCTTTTGTTTTCATTGATAACAATTTTACAGGCAACATTTATACAGAACAACAACAGTGCTATGAAATTGTGACAATCTTAACATGGAATGTTTGGTCTTTTTAGATGTGAATATGTAAGGTTTGAATTTTAGTTGGAATCGTGTTAGCTACAGGGGTTCAGGAAACTGTTTTATGAAACTGATAGATGGAGGTAGAAGTTTGTGGATAATTAAACTGCACTTGCTTGTAGGGGTGTAAACAAATCGGGCCGAGCTCGAACGAGCTTTAGTTGAGCCTAACACGAATCAAGCTAGAGTAGCTTAATATTTTTACTCATATTTTATTCTTTTTTAACTAATCGTGCCGAGCTCGAGCCGAGCTTTATATTTTATCAAACGAAAAAATGTATTCAAGCTTGGTTCATTATATTATCGAACCAAGCTCAAACGAGCTTTTAAGTATCGAACTCGAGTCGAGTATCAAATAGTTTGGTTTGTTTTTTAGCCCTACTGTTGCTTCCGATATATTTCTCAAGTTGGAAATCATTTAATTATCCTCATGGTGTTACTTTTCCGATTGCCAGCCACTAGCCAAAATTCAGAGTTCCTCTTACAATAAAGAGATATGGTGAATAAATCATTTCAGATCCCGAACTCTTGCATCTCAAGGTTCTAATTAATTATTTCATGGTGGTTTATAGGACCTACTTACTTTTTAAGATTAAAGACTTCCATGCAACACTCAAGGTTGATCCAGAGAGATAAGCATGCTTTTATTTCGATTTAAATTATACGTGCCTTGATAGATCGGCTGTTATACTAATAAATTCTATTTTGTGTTGTCTAATTTATACAGAAAAAATCCAACTGTAAGATTGAAGGCTTTAGTAGAGTCTCCAGGTCAAGCTCAGGAGATTATAGATAACAAACCAAAAGTTGCAGGGGCGACTGATGAGGTGTCCGATCATTTCAAGGAGTTGAAACATAGATTTCTTGGTTTCAAAAAAGATAAATACTTGTAAGAACTTTGTAAGTTTCTCCAAAGTTAACAGACTATAACAGTTTTATATAATGAAGAGCCTCATTTGTTTTTTGCATTCTTCCAATTGTTGCAGGAGCAACTTAGAACACTACCAGAGGCTTTCTGAAGCCCAAGCACCAAAGGTACTTAAATTCTACTTTGGTTTTTTATTGTTTGATATCTCGAACATCATAGTAGAAATCTGACATTTTGAAGGGCAGTTCATGGTGATTGCCTGTGCAGACTCGCGAGTTTGTCCCTCGAGCATCCTAGGATTTCAACCAGGAGATGCCTTTGTGGTTCGCAACGTGGCAAACTTGGTGCCCCCACATGATGTATGTTACTCGTATTTTCTTGGTCTTAAAGCCATTTAAAACTCGGAAGCACGAGTCATTGAATTTTTTGAAGATATGATTTTGTATGTCATGCCCGTGTATTCCTGTGATGCAGAATGGACCTACAGAAACAAATGCGGCCCTTGAATTTGCTGTTAATTCTCTTGAAGTAAGTATCTGCTTAAAATATGTTGACCTCCATTGTTTTTTGTGCTTATATTCTTTGTTTAAATAAATTTACATATTAATATGCTTGTTTTCAATTTTTTCGTGACAAAATCAGTAAGGAGAATTATATTTATATACACATATTGTTGCAGGTCGAAAACATATTGGTTGTGGGCCACAGCTGCTGTGGTGGAATTAAAGCCTTGATGAGCTTGCAAGATGAAGTAATTTCAAGGTTCGGTTGGTTTCTATCTTCTTTCGATGATATGTAATCCGTCTCTCTCCATCTGGATATATGTTTAGGTTTCTCACTACCTCGTTTATGTTTTTCAGTAGTTTCATTAGAAACTGGGTGGTTGTCGCAAAGCCTGCGAGGTTGAAAACAAAGTCTGCTGCTTCAAACCTCAACTTTGATCAGCAGTGCAGGCACTGTGAGAAGGTTTGTTACTTGTCTTTATCTTGGCATTTTACTGCCATACTCACTTCTTAGCATCATCTGATATGGATTTTGTGTTAATCTGTTCTTGTTTTCCCCCTTCATTGTGTGCATTTGTTTCTACTTTCTAGCAAAATTATGTGAGTGTTTGCAAACAATTCAAAAAAAAGTGATTGTTAGCTTTTACTGAAAAAAATAGGTATCTGAAAATGAAAAAGAATAGGTTTTAGTATTTTCAAATGATAGCTTCTGCTTCTATATCATTTAATCAGAATCTAAATGCTAGGGATGACTGCTTTAGATTTCTGATCATGCTTCTGGTTTCATTTTGAAATATGTAAAAACATTTTTACAACTTATTCGCCAAATAATCTCTATTAACTTCATGAATTTTCAGCTTCTATTTGTAAACACTATCAACTTCTGATTCTCGATTCTTTTTCACTTCTACTACATTAAATCACTTCTTTTGAAAGCTGAAGTTTTTGCAAACCACTCCCACAATGCCAATTAAATTTTACAAAAAACTTAGGAAAGAAGTATCTTCCGAAAAAACATCTCACTCATTCATGGGGTGCCCATGCTCTTACCGAATACATCTCCAATTCTTGCAACTCATGACACGCATGTCTGAGGAAGACTTGAGACGGTTAGGTGGAAATTCAATTCTTACTTGCATTAAATATAAATATGAGTCTTAAATCATTTGCAAATGTGATCCATTATGATCACCTTATGTGGTAGATTATACGGCTAAATTGGAAAAGGACCCGAAGACATCACCGGAATTAAAATTTTCTTTCCTGACTGAAAACTCGTTCTTGTTCTCTTTTCTTCAGGAATCAATTAACAGGTCCTTGTTGAACTTACTCACTTATCCATGGATAGAAGAACGAGTGATGAGGGGGACGCTTTCGATCCACGGTGGCTACTATGACTTCATTGATTGCACATTTGAGAAGTGGGCACTTGACTACAAGGGTAGTAGTTTGCTAGCAAATGGTGAATGCTCTATTAAAAACAGAGAATTCTGGGCATGAGTTTGCTTTCATAAGTTTAACTTTCAAATGTCCTTTTCTAAGCATTTTGTATTACAATTTTTTTTTTTTTTTTTTTTTTTTCTGTGTGTCTTGTTGTATTGGTACATTCGATATGTACAATAAAACATAATTTTTATTTTGTAAGTTCTTCAAATGAGTTTGTCGTTCTGTTAAGTTAGATATCCTCGAGAATGTTCTAATGGTATGCAGGACTAAAACAATATTTGGCTGAGCTTATTTAAAACATCTTATGAACTCGTACATCTTTTAAGATGTTTTTTTTATAGCTTATAACTTATAAGATGTTAGATCTTATAAACTAATATGACAGAGGTTATTAAGATGTTAATTCTGGGAATTTTAACACCCAAAATTAAAGGAGATTGTGTAAATAGTATCTCAATTTGAAAAACAGCTTATAAGCTATTGGCATCTTGTTTTGGAAGCATATAACATTAGCAATTTTAGCAGGATAATAAATTTGATGTTTGCAGTTGCATTAATTTTCATGTTCTTAACTGATCTCTAGAGGTGTATTAATGCAGTAATTAATTAATGCCAGAGGTTCCATTAATAACTCACTATTTTTATCTGGTTTGTCATTTAATCAAACCTTGTTTGATTTACTTACATTGTTTTAATATTGTCTTACATTCCTGTGGACTATAAAAACCCACAATACTACTGTAGCCCCAAAGATCAGCATAACTGCTTAACTAAAAATGGCTCGATTTAATCTAATTTCTTTCCCAGTGATCATCTTTCTTTCATCCATGTATGCCTGCAAAAAAGTTACGGCCTGCGGCCGTAAGCTTGGGATGGAGACACTTGATATTCCGAATTTCGGATTCCCTGAATTAACACCACCATCTCCTCTGTTCCCATTTTTGCCGCCCGGGACTGATTTGAAACGTGAGGAGGCCGGCAAACCTGATATTCCTCCTAATTTTGGATTTCCTGAACTAGCACCACCATCTCCTCCGTTCCCGTTTCTGCCGCCAGGTATCGGAAGATAAATTATGCCCACAGTGCCACCAGGGACATTTTCAGAAATTCATGTGGCAATAAATGTGTATCTGCTTTTTTCTGTTTTGTGTAAGATGATTGCTACATGGTACTTGTAAGAAACTAATAGTGTTATATAACTGTGGCTTATGCGTTTGAGATGTATTCTATTTTGTGTGAGCTGAAAAAAGATTACTTTTTTTTTTCTTTTTGAAAGGTTTTATACATGGATTGTTATTTGTGTTCCACATTTGTTGAGTTATGCAATTTCCTTTCTGTTAAAATTACTACCTTTGTCCAAGTTCCAACTTCTTTTTTCCTCTTCTGATGCACACAAACAATCTTAAATATGTGAAGAACGTAAAGAAGCTCTGGAAAGGAGATAAATCACAAAACTTAATAATATTCAACCACCCTAAAAATAATAATAAAACAAATATATATAGGATTAAACTCCTACCAAAACTCCTAACTATTGAAAACTCTTAAAAGATAATAAAGTAACCTACTAAAACTAATCTTAATAGATATTAAAAATATCTCTAAATCTTATCTTCATCATCTTCTCCTGATGTGATTATTTTCCAGTTTTCCACTTTTATGCAGTTTTTTTACTTGCCCATTCACTAACACCAAACTGTATAATGTTAGAATCTCATGCTTGCTTCAAACAATGGTAAGTAAAATGATTAAGGGGAAAGAATTAGCACTACATAATTTAGTGAGTGTTTGCAAACACTAAAAAAAAAGTGATTCTCGGCATTTAGATGGAAAAAAATCACTTTTTAGTGTTTGCAAATGTCATTCTGTTTCTGATTTTATTTCATTTAATCAAAATCTGAAGCAGGGGAGGGGTGTTTAGATTGTATTACATAACTTGATCAGAAAATGAAATGCTCTAATAATTGAAGAAACCATATTTAGTACTCAATCTAAAACTTGTCCTGTAAGAGCAGATAAGGAGTTGAACAAACAATATCAATACATTTTCCTACCAAAACTCACCCATTCCCATTATAAAATCCCCACAAACTCAAAACACTCTTAACACTAAAACATCTTCAACTCAATTATCCCAAACATGGCACACCATGAAAACCCCTCATTGGTCTTATCATTTCTGCTGATCACCTTAGCAACCACCAGCGGCCGTGTAATCTTAGCAGATGCACGTAATCTGTTAGAATTTAATTTTCCGGAGATTCCTTTACCCGAACTGCCTGATATTGTCGATCTCCCTGAACCCGAGCTACCATCATTGCCTAAAGTGGAACTGCCCCATTTTCCAGGCCTGCCTGAGATACATTTTCCCAGTTTGCCTACAGTTGAATTTCCGAAAATCCCTGATTTGTCTTCATTTCCTCAGTTCCCTGGATTCTCAAAGCCTGGTGCATCAGCTGTTCACAAGGACACACACGCCTGATTCGTCCCTTGTTTCTTCGACTACAAGTCCTTGAGACGAAAAATAAACTAGCCTGCATAAATTTCGATTTGTAAAATAATTATGTCGTCTGTCTTTCGTATTTTCAGTTCAAGTGTTGTGTATTAAGTAAGTTTGAAATTATAAACTGAGCTTTATGGTATTGATAAGTGGAGTATAAGCAAGAATCGAAGTGTTCTTCATCTAGTACACATGCACAAATTTTTTTAGTTGTCGAATGTGACTACATAAATGGGCTTCGATAAAAATATCCCTTTCTGGTTTATATTTACCTAAGAAATACTATCTCTTAAGGGTGCAATTTGTAAGTTAAAAACAAACGTCAAGGGGATATTTGTAAATTCAAAAGATCAGGGGTAGCTTTTGTAATTAACTCTTACAAAAAAAAACTCTTGATTTATTTCAATTCATTCTCTGAATGATTCTTTTAAATAAAATCTAAAAAAATTAATTTCACAAAATGAAAATGAAAATAAATCAAAACACAATGGATGTGTTGTGAATTGTGTCAGATGTTTTGCTGTAGTTTGCTGTTTTGACAATTGACAGTGGCATGTGCAGAAAACTTATTAGGTACACAGAAACAGTTGCAGAGATTGCTGGATTTTCCTCAGCCATACACCTAATTGGCCCTCAGTAAAATGAAATAATGGAGTACTATAATGCTAGTGTATATGTGTCATCATTTTTCAATGCCCTTATTGTTTTCTTGCTCTCTTTGTTTGTAATTATTGGAAAAGGGTTGTATTGTGAATTTGAAATCTTTAATATGCATTATGTTATAAATTAAAAACATTAGAACCCAAAAAAGTAAAATTTAATAAGGCATGGCTAAATTTCTCTCTGGAATGCAAGAAACACAAAAATTCTTGTCTTAATTTTCTATCCTGCTCATCCATTTTCGTATGCACCCACCTAGCTTTTCTTGTGCTGACTCTGCCTTTGGTGGAAGTAGCTTGCACGGCCTAGAGAAGTTAACTCTATAAATATGGCAGAGTACAACCATCACAAATATCTCATAAAAAACATTTACTCACTTTGCTCTTTCAGTTCACAACGACCGTACTACTTGTATTGACTTAAGCATCAGAGGTAGGGATGACAATTTAGGTAATCGGTTGTGTTCGTGTTCAATTTTAGGTCAATTTTTTTTTTTGGGGAGAAATTTTAGGTCAATTTTGGGTTGTATTCAAAATACATAAAAAAAAAGTAAAATATAACTATATAACATTGAGACAAATTCGTGTTCGGACTTCTCTCAGTAATTTCAGGTCGGATTATCCCTAATCAAAGGGTGTTACCTAGGAACCACCGAACGTACCGCCGGTATGTTACAGGTCCGTCGAACTAAACTACATAGGCTCGTGGCAAACCAACCCAACCCGACCCAGAGTACATCTGATTCTTCACCCAAATCAGATACAATTATGGTGTGGTCAACAACCAGCTAGACGGCCTTAAAAACCAAAGCTGGAGGAAGTTGAAGTAGATTCACGGGAAAATAAATGCCCTGTCGGGGCAGGGGACCTTTATACATCCCAACAATCCATACCTCTCCTTACACCCTTATAAAAACCTCTCCAATCATCCTTAACACTCTCACAACACTCCACAAGTTTCACCTTCAACTCCCCAAAAAAACATGTCTTCTTGCAAGCTATTCATATCATTCATTCTCATTGCCCTGTCAATCCAGGGCCTGGAAATGGCCTCGGCCGCGGGAAACCGTCGTCTTCTGACCCCGGGTTTCCCTGGATTTCCCACATTGCCATTGCCTTCATTCCCAACAATCCCATCTCCATCTTTATTTCCACCATTGTTTCCATCTCCTAATCCAGAAGACCCTGAGACACCTTCAGTTCCACAATTCCCACCGACCACATTCCCTGGAAACCCTTCTTTCCCAATTATTCCACCTCCAAGTTTCACCAGTCCTTGAAATTTAATTTAGTTGTGTTTTTATTGGAATTATTGTGGTTGCTTGTGCCTGTCAGGTTTCTAGATGTTGGTTTTTCTTGTTTGTGTTCATTTGTTGGTGTATAGGAAGTAAAGAATGCTGTATCTTTTGATGTTGTTGTATACCAATAAATTTAAGTTTTTGTAAGTGCATTGTCCCATTTTTTAGATCTATTTTTTACCTAATTCTTTTCTGATCATGTCAATTGTAAATTGTAATGCTTGATTTCATGAGCGTAAAGCGGGGCGCGTAGTTCTACCCCTAGCTCAAAATGTTTTTCCCATAGTCCAACTATTTTTTACCCTTAAAATAATTTATATAATTTTTTTCATTTTTTTCCATAGAAAAAATAGGACAAAAAAAAAAATAGGGTGCGCGGGGGGCTAAGGAGGCCCCCCTTGTCTACACCCCTGCTTGATTCTACCCTAAAATGGAAATTATGAAAAATGTTTGAAGCAAGTGTTTGAAACGAATACAAGCATATGTCGAAAATATAAACATGGTTCAACAAATATTTGATATAATTTCTTCGATAGAAATCAAGATCAGATATGTATGGTTTATTGTTGGCACAATCCAAAAGAGAAAAGGGATGCAAAGACACTTGTAAATCAATTTGTCTCATACCACAACGTACTACTTAAATGTGAATTGTTATATTAAATACCTTTTTCTTTTTTTTGAAAAATTATATATATTACACTGTGCTTAGCTCCAACAACTGATAGACCTCATAAAGTTTTCCAATAAGTGCTCATTAATCATGCTTAGATCCAGCGGCTAATAGACCTCGTAAAAGTTTTCTAATAAGTGCTCATTATGATATAAAAATTTATCTTTAATGCACCTTTTTCCATTGCGTAGGTAGTACAATGAATAATAAGGGAAAATAAAACAACAATACAAAATTTTAAAAGGGAATAATTGAACTAGTGCAATCTAAAGGCACCGAGTTCTCTTATTTATTACTCTCTCATATTCAAAATAAATGACATTTTATAACACATTGTCAAAATATCCAATATATACTTAATTAATCGTAAATGCTATTTTTGGAACAAAATAAATTTAGGACTTACTACTTAGTGTTAGTTGGAAAATAATTTATTTAAGAGTAATATGGAAATAACATTTTCTCGACTGCCTTGAAAATGTTAAAATGTCATTCATCTTTAAGAAATATTTATGTACCAAAACGTCACTTATTTAGAATATGAATGAGTATTATTTATTAAATGCAAATTGTTTAAGCGTCTTAAATTTGTATTAGTTAAAATTCATATTATACTTATTGGTACACATATGTACGGTGCCTATAGTTAGAGCTGTCAATTCGGCCCGACAAAAGCATCGGGTTGGGCTTTGATTTTAGAGGCCCGAAATGAGCCGGGTTTTTTTTGTCCGACTCGTTAGGCTCGAAAAAGCCCCAGGGCCGCCCGGTTGACCTGATTTTTCTAGTGCATTTTCTTGGGTTGGCGGTGAGCTCAAGAAACAATGCGACCTACCGCCCAATTTTTTTTTTTCGTTTGGCCGTCTTGACCCATTTGACACCTCTACCTATAGTTAATGGAAAATATAATGAAATTCGAATAATAATCGATATTTTGAGATGAAAACTTATAGGGAGTGATTGCTTGAGCTTTTTTTTTTTCCTACTTTTGGAGAGAATAGTGTGAATAATTATTTTTTTTAAAAAAAATTGAAGTGCGATTGGATGTAAGAAGAAAATGTGATTATGATAGTTTTTCTAATGTAATAGCAGATGTGATTGATGATTTGAAAAATAAGAGAGAAAATAGTGTATTTATGATATATTTATATAATGATAATATATGATGTGATGTTTTTATGTTAAAGTTAGGGTAAATATCATTTTACCCCATATACTCTTATTGAATATTACTTTACACCATTTTACTTTTAATTATATCACTTTACTCCCTTATACTATCAATTTGTATAACTTTTACCCTTTATACAATCTAAATATCATTTTATCCTCATATTCCTTTATTAAATGACCTAATTGTCCCTAGTATTATTTTAATTTAATAATGGCGCCATAAAAAACATAGTTTTTTTTAGTAAACTTATTTGATATTTATTAAAATTAACATAACTCCTATTAAATAACTATATATTGTAGGTTATATTCTGCAAATTAATATATTTATACATTTGTTTTCATAGTAAATCTAATAATTGTGTATTATATTGTAAAATAATATTTCGAATTCAAAAAATTACCCACCAAAATGACTTTTTTTTTTCTATTGAACATGGTTTTCATTAAATTATGACTATTCAATCAATAATTGAAAGATTACTAATAATATTTCACATCTTAAATAAAATTGGATTATATTATATATTTTTAATTTTGTGATGAACAATATATTAAAAGTTTAATATATTATCTAATAGAATATCCTATTATATATTAATAAATGTACAATATAATAGATTTAATATTAAGCTTTAATTAATCAAGTTGTATAAATTAATTAAAAAGTAATTACAAGTTTATTAATATTAAATGATTTTAAAATAAGTTTTTAGATAAAACTAATTTTTTAAGTATTAAATGGTCATTTTTTTAATTATATGAATATAAAATAATATTTTAAAAGTATAAACTGTTAAAGTGATATTAATTAAGAGTATGAAGGGATAAAGTGATACAATTGAGAGTACAAGGAGGTAAATTGATACTCAAAGAGCATAAGAGGCAAAGTGAAATTTACCCTTAAAATTATAAACGGATGTGATTGATGATTGAAAAATGTGAATGATTGAATAGTGAAATATTTGAATATTTTCACGAGACAATCACACGTTTAATAAGAAATTCGTCCAAAAATGAAAAGAAGAAAAAATTTGACAAGCAAGCACTGCCATAATAACCATATGATATTTACTCCATATATTACTTATTTACTTAACATTAAATTAATAATTGATTATAGTATTTAATTATAATATAATAAATATATAAAATTTATTTTAAAATACTAATGGAATATCATTTAAGAAGAAATTTATAAATATAATAATTCTTATTAAATTGCAATTTTAAGTTATAATATCATATAAAATAAGTACAAACACCATTTATATATAACTAATCAAATAAATATTATTTATGCTTTTTATGAAAATCGGCCCATTTTCGTAAGCCCACGTTTTGAAACAGAGGCCTCATTAGTAGGCCTACACGGGACTAGAACTAATTTAAATAGGCCCATTAATATAGGCCAAGCCCCGACCATAATTTTTTATAAAAGAAAGGAGAAGGGGAATACAGAGATGGAGAAGAAGAACAAGAATCAACAAACAAGAAGAAACCAGGCAAGTAGACGAGGAAGACGGAAAAGGAAGTACATAATTAGAACAGGAAAAATATGGGTCTGTGGGCCGACGGAACAGGTGAAGGTTCCGCATCCGTTTCCGCCTCTGCCTCCGCCTCCGCCGACGAGGGCTTGACCGTCGGTATGTGCTAAATTCTTAACCCCGAACCCAATTAGGGTTTATTGACGAAGGGGCAGCTAAGCGAGGGCTAGTGCTGTATGGAACGGCCTGCGTTTAGTTTCAGGCTCTTGTCAAGTTTGAAATTCATTTTATCTGGCGAACTATAAGAATTTTTGAATTGGCAGATGACGACGATGAGTATGAGGAGGCTGAAGGGGAAACCGCCTCCTTGGATTCATGTTTGGAAATGTTGATAACTCTGGTGATCTTGACGTTGATTATCTTGATGAGGTGTGCTGCTTTTGATTTTCCCTTTCTACATTGTCTATTTTGAAGCTAAACGATGAAGTAAAAGATGAAAAAAAAGTTAGTTAAAAAAAGTTAGTTCATTCGATGTGTCATCCTCTTATTTGCATTTCAATAGTGTCGGTGTGTGATTGAGTGTGTCACTGGGAGTTATTTTCACAGAACTGAACTTTTATTTTGCTTGATATCCTTATAATGCACGGGCAAGTGTATAAGAACCCTCAGAGGGAGCATATGAAACAAGGTTAGGAAAAACTTAGCTGCTAAGGGCAGTGATGCAGTTGCGAACAGGGTCGGAGTTTCTTCTGTCTATAAAATGTAAAACCCAGCAAATACGTTTTTATCAAATTAAAATTAGACATGTCTTCTCTTGAAAGTTCAATTGATGGATTCAGTAAATTGGCTGTCTGATTTTTCATGTATGCGAATATTAAATGCTTTAATTTAGTCATGCTTCTTGGCTTATTGAATGGAGAGTATCTGGTCTAAATCAGCATTATTGAGATTTATGGTCTTGGTGAAAGATGTTTATATTGTTGAATTGTTGTTGACTGTATTATCTTCATTGTAGTCATCCATTGAATAAAAGATTTTGGCTTAATGCTATTCTTAGTGTGATAGTTGTTTACGTCTTTGTCATAATACTTTTCTTTATTGAAATTCTACTTGTTTAAAATGATTTCATTTTCTTCCATATCGAATGTGGAAGAATGAAAATCATAATGGCAAATGTCTAGAAGCTTTATCTGTTGATGCCGATGGACTATGTAGATACGTGTTTTTAAGCTCTTTGGGAGTTTTCCAGTGTTGTCACAGTGAAAAGGAATGGGATTCCCATGTTCATGTGTATCAATCAAGTCAGAAAACTTTAGGCTTAGTTTGCCTCATACTGATTTCAGTTAATTTGTTTTTTCTTATTTATTATTTTGTTACTTGGATTTGGATGGGATGGTAGTGAAAGTGGGGCTCTTTTTCCTGGTTTTCAACTTATCTCAGCTTTTCTCGTAAACAATAAGCTTGAATTAGAAATTAATACAAGCTTGACCTCTAGCCTGAGTTGGCTCAAGCTTGTGAAATTTTAATTTTAGTAGTATGTATTAAATTCTGAAGAACGAAACTCTGTAATAATAGAGGAGGCATGGAGGCATTATCATGTCCCGCAATTTGTTGGATCAATCCTTAATTGATGCACTAATTACCAACCCTGAATCTCCTTTAAAAAAAAAATAAAAATTTATCAACCCTGAATCCATCCACAAGTGAAAAGCAGAATTGATATTGTAAAAAGTTATGTACAAATCCACAGATTTCAATCAGCAAAAATTATATATTGCATACAATAATGAAAAGTGTAAAAAATAGACATGATGCA